>PVJX010007968.1:0-67958 GCA_004027295.1 Dolichotis patagonum | reverse complement strand
GCTATTCCACTTCTAGGCATATTTGCAGAAGAACTGAAAACATCGTACCACAGTGATTTATGTGCACCCATGTTTATAGCAGCACAATTTGTAATAGCCAGATCTTGGAAACAACCTAAGTGCCCATCAACTGAGGAATGGATAAAAAAGTTGTGGCATTTTTATACAATGGAGTACTACTCAGCTATAAAGAATGATCGCATCGAGATATGTATAAATAAATGGACACGACTTGAGACCATTCTCTTAAGTGAAATAAACCAAACTCACAAGGGTAAATACCATATAATCTCCCTAATATGAGATTTGATAAGAGTATATAAGACTTTATGGTAAGCATGAGGCCCTATCTCATAGCTTCAAAGTCTTTCAAAGCTTTAAATCATCAGTTGGAATGGTGTTATCCTGTTTTGTTTGACTATATCATACGTGATGATATGAACAGCTGTTTTGAAGAAAACATTATGACAGCTATTGTTGATTTAATATTATCCTTCTTAGAAGTCCTACCATGCTTTTTTTTTGTTCTATTACCATTGGTTCTATCTACCACATTGTGTCTTGTTGGAATTTGAATATGTGTGATAGTTCAAACAAATTTTTTCTTTGTTATCAAAAATGAGATATTATAATACCCATTGATCATTTTCTGTTATTTGGTTCAGAAAGCCCTGGAATTCTTTCACTATATGCATGACTTTATACTATTGTGTTATGTTTGATATTATTTTAATTGAAACTATGCTCAACTATAGCAGAGTAAGAGATATGGTGTTAGCTACTGTTGATGTCCAGTTGACTTAATGTGAAGTACTGTGTTGCCTATGTTGTCCTCTTCTGACCTGCTCTGTACTGCCCCCTTTTGTTTTATTGTCTTTTAAATAAAAAAAAAACAAATTTCCCAAATAATCAGTAAATACCTGTCCCATTATCAACTTTTTTGTCAGTTATTAGGATTTCTTTTTCTCCAATCCACCATGAAAGCTAACAAATAATTTTAATTAACTTACTCATTTTATTAATGCATGCTTGCAATACATGATGTTTATACTCCTTGTGTGGACTTGGTACGTGTACATAACAAATTTTAATTTCCTTTTTCACTTTCTCTCCCCATCCCTGCCATTTGTTGATCCTCTTTCCATTTGAGAAAGATTCATGTCCCTACTTTCTATTTTCTCTTGTTTATTTTGTTTTTTATAGTTTGTCTTTCTCATACAAGAAATACCATGTGATATTTAAATTTTTGTGCCTGATTTCTTTCAGTTAAAATTATGATCTCAAGTTGCATCCATTTTCCTACAGTGACTTCCTTATCTTTCTCTATGGCAGAGTACTACTCCACTGTATTAATTACCATATTTTGCTTATCCATTCTTCTTTTGATGATTATATAGGACACTTTCAAAATTTAGCTACTATGTATTGTGCTGAATCCATTTATAGAAAGTTTTATTCCTTAGGAAACTTTCTGAATTACAAGAATTATTTGGAAAAGCATCTTCAGTGCCTATTTTCATCTGTGAATTTTGGTTATGCCCCTGAGATAATGATTCATGCTGGGAAGATAGCTCTACCAGAACAGGGAAAAATCTCATATAACTGAAATACAGGGAAATGATTTAATTATTCATGCACTTCTAAAAAGCATGACTTTGGGAAATTATTATTTATTTACTGAATATTTGCAGACATTGTTTGACAGAATTAAGTGCACAAAAACTACAGATTAGCAAAAGCAATTATTTTCTTGACAGAAATGTTACAGTATGTAAGTTTGTGCTACTGATTGAGGATAAATTATTCCTAAAAACTATGCAAAATTGTGAATAAAATTAATATCAGATATACTTTATCCTCATAAATAGTCAAACTCATCAAGGGACTCATCTAATGCATAGCTGAATGTCCCTCTACTTAGAATGATGAGGCCCTCATAAGAGCACCTTGTCTGCCTAAGCTGCTACTTGTGAGCCACCCAAGTGCCCTTCAGGATGATGAGTTTTTGATTAGCCCTTTCAATTAGTGTTTATTTTCTTAAGTAGAATACTCACAACAGTTTCAAAGCTCTAGAATATCCTTTAATCACTGCCTTTAAATTAAGAGGAATAGATTTTTTTAAACTAGTCTCTTGCTGCTTTGGCCAAAAGATCAAGTATGAATACAATTAAATATGAAAGCTAGCATCCAATAAGTGAAGACTTATTTAAACTAAAAGTAAAAATTCACTATAATTCCATTAAATAAAAGCTATTACTATGCATCCAGACCTTCTGACATACTGTTAATTGATAGTTGTGCTTTTACATCATTAGAATGAGGAAAACAATTACTTTCCTGAGAAAATGGCATGAACATATCATCCTATACACTGTTCCCTAAAATTGTATATTCCTACATTTTTTTGTAAATGTCCCACAAAATGAGATATTTTTAAAAATCACTATAAAAAGACTATAAGGCACATTACTTAAGCAATCTGGAAGTTTGAATACAGACTTTATAATAGGTAATATTATAGCATCAATATAAAAATTCTTGAGCACTATAATGGCAACATCAGCAGGAAAATGTCTATGTTTTTATGAAATAAAGATTGAAGCATGAAGGAATAAAAATTCCTCAACTTTCAAATTTTTCAAAAAAATTATAGCTAGATACATAGATAAATAAACAGATAAATAGATGATGAAAAACATAGTGAAATGTTAATAATTAGTTAATCCACTGGTGCTCCCTAGAGTCTCAGGTATTAAGAAGGCTAAGGCAGGAAGATCACTTTCAGCACTCTGAGCACTTAGGAGTTCAAGACCAGCCTGAGCAACACAGTGAACTTCATCTCTAGATAAATAAATAAATGTTCAAAAATAATTAGTGACTCTAGACAAAGTTATTAACAATATTCATTGTATTATTCTTCTACCATTTTCCCATAAGCTTGAATTTATTCAAATTCAGAGTTGTAGGAAGTCACTTTGCCCATAAATACCATAATTATCTTTTCCAACTTTCAGAAGTTATTTATCATTTATTGACAAAAAGCTTTTGACTAAGTGGTCAAAAACAGTATTTAACAGAAACAGGAAAATGTAAATGAAGCCAGTGATGGCCAAGAAATTCCGGGCTGGTCTTAAGGTTAAGGGTGTCAAAAAGAACCTGAAAAACTCTGTGGTAACATTTCTTCTATGGATGTCAACGAAGTTAAACAAGGGTTCCTATCATTCACCAGCTTTCATCTGGATAGCTGCAAAGTTCAGTCTACAGACTCTGCAGAATTTGGGACCAGTTTTTTTGCTGTGTTTACTATCCTTCCCTGGACCACTCAGAATGCATGTAAGATTGTGAACTGTATCTTCTGAATGTCTTAATTAACATGTCTGGCCACAGTTGAAGTCTCTTTAATGCCACACAGAGGTAGCTCAATTTCAGCATTTAGGTCTCAGTCTTTTCCAAAGTAGAGAAAATTTATTAAAACTTGGGCTAGCAAATCAGTACTAAATCAACTTCTGTTGCTTTTGCTCTGTTTGGGGCCACAGTTTCAGTAGTTTATCTCCTGAATTATTTGCAGTCCAAGCTCCTCTCTAGTTATAATGTCCAAGTCTCTGTCTCTCCACAACTCTCCTCATCTACCATGCCTATATATCTATTCCCTTTCCTAACAAGTAAATTCCTCTAAGTCCAGGCCTCAATGTTATCTCTTATTCCTCCAGGAATTAGGGGAATTACTTTATAGCTTTGTCATCAAGACTTAATTGTCACTCCTTCTTTTAGGCTGGCCATCAACTGTTCTTGGCTATTAAACTACTCTCTTGACAGTTCCTTATGCCAAGTTTTTTCACTCACTAGAACAGGTAGAGTCCAGTAGCCTCTGCCTGCTCCAACCTGCTGCTCTAACATATTTTTATGTGCCCCCCCTTTCATGTTTCTAGAATTATCTCACATAGCTTGTTTTAACCAGGTCATTCCATCCTTCTACATTTTTATATAACTTAATCTGGCCCCTCCAAATACCACCTGAACTTAAATTTGAAAATATCTAAAACTGTTGATGTCTTTATTGATTAACTTTCACAGCCGATATTTATTAATATTCTCAAATTGTGGTAGACATGAGCACTGAGAAGGGTTTTCATTTTCTGGTATTCCAAGGATGCAGCATGGGCACTCCTGAGTGAGAAAGAAATATTGTGAAAACCATAATATGAATTTGATAAAACTAGAGAAAATATTGTATCATAGATCATACACACAGTCATGCTACATACACACAGACATCCATAAAGACAAGCTGTGTCCCTAAGTATGGTATTAAAAGTGTCATATTATTGGAAGATGCATCACGATAATAGTAATGAGCTATTAACAAAGTATATCAAGCATCATGAGACTTACTATGAAGATTAAGGTCAAGAGTTACCTAGAGTTACATGCTATATCATTTTTTACCTCATTTGTGGCTAGCAAGAAATGTATATCTTTTCAAGACCATTCAAATTCAAAATTTCATGTTAGTAGTGGCCTTAAGAAATGCCATCATAGGGGCAGTCAGCATGGGCAGAGAGAGTCAGCAGACCCGCCTCAGCCTGCCCAGCCACAGCCACCAGAATGCTGTGGGCAGCTAGCAGGAGCGGAGACATGCAGCCAGGTAAGACCCATTCACATATAGGCCATTGGAGGCCCTTGGTTTCTTCGGGCAGCCATCACCCATGAGGAGAGTCAGACAAACACAGCCTTGTGTGTCTGCCCCCATCGCAGGAGTCCCAGTATAAACACACAGGCAGAGAAAAGCAGCCCCACCTCCATGCACCCCTGGTGCCTGGAAAAGCAAGGGAAACCTGCCCATCAATCACAGAATGGATAAGAAAGATATGGTATTTTCATGCAGTGGAAAGCTGCCCAGGTAAAGTAGAATAATCTCAAGGCTCCTGGAGATAAATGGGTACAACCGGAGATCCTGTTCATGGGCAAAACAGTTTGAACTCATACAGATGAACCCCAGCATAAAAAACAGAAGGAGTTAACGATATCCAAAAAGCACAATAGATATTTTAAAAGGGGAAGAAACACCTGAGAGGGGAAGGTGTTAACTACTGTTAATTTCTTACGGTCTTGTCTTGAACTCTTGTATTATTTTCACAATTTTGTTAGGTTTGGCTTTGTTCTGCCTTGTTTTGTTAGATTTTACTTTGATGATGTGGGCAGCTATTTTGAACATAATGGGATGTATTACGGTAATTATGGTTGGTTTCCTGTTATCTTATGTTTATAATGCTTTCATTTGTTTGTTTAATTGGTTTTATTCTGGGTTTTTTGTATGATTTTATTATATGTGAGGGTATTAACAGCCATTTTGAAGAAAATGAGACATTATAGTAGCCATTGCTGATTTCCTATCATCTTATTTTGTAGTCCTATCATGTTTTTATTCTTTTGTTTTAATTGGTTCTACTCTGGTATGTTTTATTTGATTTTGTTATGTGTGATAGTATGAACAATTTTTTGAAGAAAATGAGATCTTATTGTAACCATTGTTCATTTCCTATTATCTGATTTTGAAGTTCTGTAATTCTTTCATTCTTTTGATTGGTTTTATACTATTTTGTTATGTTTGATATTATTGTGTGGTGAAGGTACAGGCAACTATTTTGAAGAAAACCTGAGACATTATGGAAGCCACTGTTGATATCCTATTGTCTTGTTTAGCAGTCCTGTGTTGCTTGCATTGTTATGTTCTCATTTGCTTTGTACTTTGTTTTGTTTTGTTTTGTTCTGTTTAAAATTAAAAAATACCATTATAGCAAAATCTGCAGTCATAAATCTCTATACTCCACGATAGATAAACAATCATAGCAGTGATTTAGAGCCTTTTAGAACACTCCAATTATGTGATTTGAGTTGCTACATTTAAAAGAAAATATGGATAAGGGAAAGAAAGCCTCTGTCAATGGAGAGTTCTTCCAATTTCTCTTTCAATCAACATTTCAGGATTTTTGTTGTTCATTTATTTTGCTTTTGTCTTTTTGAGGCATGCTCTCACTATGTAGTTCAAGCTGGCTTTGAACTCACTTATGTAGCCCAGGCTGGCCTTGAACTCACAGCAGTCCTCCTGTGTCAACCTCCTCAACTGCTGCGATTACAGGTATGCACCTCCATACCTGGATAATAATAGTTTTAGAAACAAAAAATTCATACATACACACACACACACACACACACACACACCATTAAAATTTTATGCTACCATCTCTGGAATCATCCTGGTTTTGAAAAACTCTGAGTCTCCCATATTGCAATGGACTGAACATTTGTGCTTCTCCAAAATTCATATGTTGAAACTTGAACTCTCAGTGATGTAATGTAGCAATTAGGGTGTTAGGTTGGCTGCTAACACATCCTCATGAGTAAGATTAGCCATTACCAAAAGATCATAAACAGCTCTCTTGCTGTCTTCCT
This sequence comes from Dolichotis patagonum, assembly GCA_004027295.1. Lineage (NCBI taxonomy): Eukaryota > Metazoa > Chordata > Mammalia > Rodentia > Caviidae > Dolichotis > Dolichotis patagonum. The sequence continues at coordinate 61,505 of PVJX010007968.1, read as the reverse complement.
ATTCTGTAAGAAGACGGCAGTATGCAAAGAAAGCTCTCTGCAGAACCCACCCATGCTGGCATCTTGATCTCCAATTTTCATCCCTACAACTATGAAAAATAAATTCTATCATTTACAACCTATGCAGTATATTATTTATTTGAAACAGCTCTTACGTAGTCAGAGTAGCCTTGAACTCCCCTTATAGCTCAGACTCAAATTCACAAAGATCTTCCTGCACCAGCATCCCACATGCTGGCATTACAGACATGTTTAGCTGAAATATATCTTTGTGCAGCCCAAACAGATGAAGACAAATGGGTTCAGCTTACTTCTTCAGAAAATGCAACCTCCCTAAAAGATATAGATGCACTGTGATATATCTGTATGAAGGTTAGTAAGTGCTCATAATTCCAGGAAAGGTTGCAACAAAAAATAAACTCCACTAGGCTTGGAAACTAGGGAGCCAGTTCTTCATTGTGTTACCTCAAAATAGAAGCTTGCTTCTGGATATTAAGCCTCTCTTTCAGTGGATAAATGTAGGGAATAAGTACGGTGAAAGCCAGAGTTATGATCAGCCCCATACAAGCAACTTTGGTTACAATAGGAATTTTAAGTTTAACTTACAACCAAGGTCTTGAGTTACGACCCAAATACTGGCTGCTTGTGCAGTTGTAGACCAACACTAGCGATGCAAGAGAATATAAACATACGTAAATGTTGATCAATTTCTGCTTTCAAAATGTTCCCCCAAAAAGCTAGAAAAGAAGCTAGGGAAGGAAAAGACGGTAAAGAAAGCAATCACAGTCAAAAAGAAGGAAATTGTGCAGAAGCATAAAAGTGGTGGTCATGTGACCAACCTTGCTAATATATACAGCATGTCAAAACCCACCATCTCAACAATGATACAGAGAAAAGATTTTGTAAGGCTGTGAGTGTTGCTAAAGGTGTTACTCAAATTAGTAAGTGACAATCAACAGTGTTATACAAGGTAGAAAGGATATGATCCTTTCCTGTGTGGGATTACTTGAGAAATCCTGAACCAATGTGTCTCTGTAAGGACACTGAGATCTGCCTGGAAGAAAGTGTATCCCAAATTTATAAAGTAGAGAGACTCTGAATGCTGTGATCCTTCAATTGACCCTGTGGATGGTGACACTATCACTATAGCAGAGTCCATAGGCTCGCAGTAGTGATGTTGAGGGACTGGTGGAGGAACACTCAGAAGAACTGTCTACAGAGCAACTTCAGAAACTTCTGACTCAGGAACACAGAACGGCAGCTGAGGAGCTTTCTGAAGACAAGGGAGAGTCTATGAATGCACTCAATCTTGTATGAAGAGGAGGGGGAGCATCAACAATCAGTGTAGCAAGTCCTTCTTCGAAATAAAGGAAATCCTGAAAGAAATGGACGGGGCTATAAACAGTTTTAGAGAAGATCCACCCAGACAGAGAAAAAGTTATGACATGACAGTGTCATGTCATACTACAGAACAGTTTTAAAGAAAAGACAGAAACAGACAACCTTAGACCAGTTTTGAATTCTGAAAAAGCCGAGGCCCAGTAAGCCAGTAGGTCCTACTGGGCTACAGACTCTTTCAAGGAGAAAAAGGACACCAGAGAGCCAGATTCCTGATGTTCTTATGGAAAGGGATTTTCCTTCCATACAGTAATCACTTTCCATTTCATCCTCCCTTCCTGCAAGCCAAAGATGTCAATTTGAATGAGGAGTACAGTATGAAATTGTTGTTTCTGGTAAACTGGGCACATTTTATAACTTTTGGTGTATGCACTAGGAAAATTATTGGTGTTTCTGAATAAACTACATACATTGTACAATCCTTTTTTTATTTGAAACGTTAGTTAAGAAATGCTTTGAGAGATTCAGAGCACATTGTGGGTAATTCTATTATTTCTTATGAGAAAAAAGTCGAGTTACACCAGTTCTCAAAAACAAATTGAGTTACAACCAATCCTCACAAATAAATAGAATTTGTAAGTCAAGGATCCACTGTAGATCCAAGAATGCTCACCTACTGCCAGATAGTTATAGTAGAACTCATTTAGTAATTAATTTATTCAGTCAATAAAACTACCTCATTTATTTAAACATTTAGTCACTTAGACATTTTGCTGATATGCAAGGATTACTAGTGAACAAAAAGAATATCTCAAAAACTTTATTTTTCTGTTCTTGTGAAGTTTATATGCTAGTGAAGAAGACTTACACTTATCAAAGAATCACAGAAATAAGCATACAATTAGACTACGTTTGGGGGTAACAGGAAAGAAACATATACCACAGCACACATGCAGGTAGGATACTAGAATTCCCTCCCTCCACTAAGAACTCTGCATCCTGCTGTATAATTCTCATCCTTTGAGCTTAGAAAGAACATGAAAATATATAGTTTTATTTTGATTAAGTTTTTAATTAATCAAAAGAGACAATATCTTTGGTATACATACATGGGTCTGGCTTAATCTGAAGAGCATTAAAGTACGGTCAAACATCAGAAAGATGCATGGCTGCTGCCTTGAAAAAAGCTAGCAGTCATGTTGTGATCCTCCTACGAGAGTCACGCTGCAAGGAACTATGTAAAACTAGAAACTCTCTGGCCACCAGGCAGCAGGAAAAAAGAGAACCTACATTATATAACTTTAAGGAAATGAATCTTTCCAACAGTCAGTGAGTCTATAAAAGGGTTTTGGACCTACAATGAGAACATCAGTTCAACAAACACCTTGATTATAGCCTTGTGAGAACCAAGCAGATCTGTGGTAGAAAATCATTTGCAGACTCCTAATTCAAGAAAAGTATAATTTATGTTTTCCTACTTTCATAAACTTACATATATTACAAATTTGTGTTGTTTTACAAAAATATAAAGCTAAAATAAGCATAGAAAACAGAGTTGACCTAGTCAAGGAAGGCTTTCCTAGGGAGAGATGCTTGAACCTAGTTTAGAGAAATAAATTGGGTTTCATAAGAAGACAGAAAGAATTGAAAGTGGGAGAATCAGATAAAGAAAATATAGATTTAGAATTATTATATGGCTTGGAGCTATGGCAAACATTACAAATACAGAGATATCTAGGGTGGTAAAGAAAGGATAAAATAATAGAAAATGGGGCTAGTAACTAGAATTTTAAAAAAACAAGTTTCAAGACTATTTAAAGAAGTTAAGATTTCATTTGCATTGAAAACAATCTGTAGGTGTCCCTACCCCATACCATGTTACCAGAAGATACGGTATTTCTTTTACTGAAAATTTTCAACCTAGAAGTCTCAGTCTTCAAGAAGCTCTAATACAAGCTCTGCTACTCAAGAAAATAGGAGCTATCTTAATGATTCTTAAATTATATTCCCTTGCATGAATGAATAGAATAATTCCTATTTCCTAGTTTTCTCAAAATTTCCTGCTGTAGGGATAGGTTTTACTTAAGAGAAACTAAGAATGTAGAAGAATTTCTCAAGAGTAAATAGATTCTATAACTCATCATATTATAGCTTTTGAATTAAGAGTTTGCAAAAGAAGTTCTCAAACACTTAGCTAGTTTTTCTTACTATGTATGAAAAAGATTGTTTCTCACGCAACATAAAATACATCTTCTTTATTCTCATACTCTTCCATTTCAAAATTTAAATGTCAAAATTAAATTTTAGATTCAAATCCCTTTAATAAATTCATACCAAACTTGACTTCATCAAGTCAAACAAACTGCTAGTTAGTATTTAAAAAGCAAGTATTCATCAGGTTGCCACTGGCTACAACAGAAAGCTTCATCCTTAAACTCTTTTAAAAGGTAATTGATAAAGTATAATAGAAATTATGTAAGTTATGGTTCACTAGATTCAGCCATTCCACATTACATAGAATTTTAATCAATCTTTCAGGGATTGCAGACATAGATCAGTGGGAGGTACTTTTGACCTTTCATGGAAAGATAAGCAAGATGAGATACTGAAAATGCATATTTCAGTAGGATCGCTGGATTATATATAACTGTTTTTTTCAGAATCTCTGGCCAAATTTGAGCCCTGCTATTTGGCAACTCATTTTGTTCTACATAGAAAAAGCAAAAAGCACATTTTATTTATTTTAATCAAAATGTTCCCGTTATTTAAACCTAAATATTTTCTCTTTCTACTTAAAAAGGGGAGAGAATAAGTAAAAGAGATCACCATGCAAAACTATACATAACATATTAAAATTATTCTTCTAATATTCCCTTTATAATTGCCTCATGTGTTGGTTAACAGTGGTCCCATTATTGTTAATAACATTCCACTCTTAAAAGTATGCAAATACAGTAAGATATATTTTGATTCTATTTCAAGTTTGGCATTTTGTTCAGCAAAGTAACCCCAATATATCTGGTTGTTGTTAGCCTACACTGTACGGGAATGTAGAGAGGTTATAACTTCTACTTCAATAAAGAAATCAATGTAGCACAAAACAAGGCTTCAAAGAAGTAGATAATCCCATGAACCAGAAACAGGAAGCTACAGACATGATACTGAAGCCCAATTCACCTATAGATAAAGGAGAAGAGAGTATAAGCTTTTGATCACTTACAATCCAGTATATATGATTTAACACTTTGAATGCTCTTTTTCCCACAGGGTATGTTTTAGTACTTCAGGGTTTTGAAAAAGTAACAACAAATCCTTAGAATTCAGCTGTTGAGAAATTATTTGATAAATGAGAAAGGGAAGCCCCAGAGGCAGCAAAGATACTCCAAAATCACCCAGCTCTTTGGCTAAAACAGAACAGTGACTATCTTGATTCTCAAACAACACTTTTTCCCCTGCCACACTCTCTCTCACGTCTTATAACTTGAATTCTATCTACAACTGTCAAATTTTGAGTATGTACGTATAAGAAACTATTTTCTAATTTAAGGCAAAACTTAAAATACCTGTCAATTTCCTGGACTTTGTAACAACTAGTCTAAATCCATATTTATGTTAATATATTTAACTTTAATGTAATACATGTAGATATTAATAAAGAAATATAAAAACACATTCTTCTTATGTCTACAAAAATTCATTAGAGAATGACAATAGTTAATACACTGTGTATTATAATCTTAAGAGAATAGCCAAAATGTTAATCAAAGTACAAGCCATAGGAAAAAAAGTCTCTCTCTCTTACAAAAAGAAAAGATAATAACATGAAACTTTCTTTTTAGTGAAAAACTAGTAGTATAAATGATACAAATTAGCTTATGTATTGAATATTTTGAATCTACAGAGTAGAGGACTTGAGGAATGATTTGAATTTCTCCTTCTTACTATTTCTCTACCTTCTATTTCTCTCTCTCTCTCTCTCTCTCTCTCTGTCTCTCTCGCTCTCTGTTTCTCTCTATATATATTATGTCTACATAATATATATAACATGTGTATATAATTTCTCATATAAGAGAAACCATGAAATATTTAAGCTGTGTGTCTGACTTATTTCACATAATCTTAACCAATGTTAGTTCATTAGTAATCCTATAATCATATAGTTTCAATGGATCTTTTAAAATTCCTGTTATACATTTCTGTTTAAAATTCCTGAAACCAACACTTGATGAATATATTATATACAAAGGTAAAGGTTATGAATCTTTTGAACAGAGTACTGAAATGAACACTCAGAAACTGGTTGTGTTAGGTAAAACTGTTCAAATATAAAATTGATGCTGTTTTCAGAAAGATTCACAAACAACATCCCTTAAGCTAATTATTTCTTAGGGATGAACATCTATATCTATATCTATATCTATATCTATATCTATATCTATATCTATATCTATATCTATATCTATATCTACATCTATCTGTATTTGTGTATAATTTGGCAGAAGTTGTATTTTTAAATTTCTGTGTTTTAAAAAATGTCACCAGGTATGGTGGTGTATGTCTCTAATTCCAGCACTTGGGAGGCCCAGGCAGGATTGCTGTGAGTTTGAAGCCAACTTGAACTACACATTGCGGTCAAGTGCCTAAACTATATAATGAAACCCTGTCTCAGAAAACCAAAAAATAAAAAATTGATGTCAAGCTCAATAAAAATTTTCTCCAGTCTTTAACAGTGAAACTTAATTCAATGATAGGACATTTTGCATATACTCATATAGAATCTCTCCTTGAGAATATAACCTGATAACAGATTAAGAGAAAAAGGAAACTTGAATTGTAGTTCAAATTTTACAAAAATCTACACTCTCTCACAAGTCACTCTTAGAAAATTTCTGTATTTTTCAAAGGCAAAATTTATCTTTTCTTTGGTTTCTAAAATGATAAAGAAATACAAACTGCTTCAATATACTTGAGATACTTGGAGTTCATCAGCAAAACATAAAACATGTAAACTATGATACATATACACTAGGAATTTTATTCATGCTGATGTTGTCATGCCCTGTGGAAAACTGCCAAGATTTTAGACATAGCTCTTTTCCTATTTTTGTCCTCCTAGTTGTATTGTTAGCACATACACTCCAATGCAGGAGCATTTCTTAACAGTAATGATAGTTTTTCATCAAAAAAGACATAATACTTATGAATATTCCATACTGGCATTATAGTAATATACAGAAACAAGACTACTCATAGGGTAATCATTCTAAGAAAGTCATTACTAGTCATATAATTTTATTTAATTTTAATTATTTTCTTCTTATAAAATTAGTACATTCTAAGTGAATATTATAAAACATTCATCGTATTTTATTTAAAAAATCATAAATTCAAATATTATAAAATTTGTCTTTAGTAAATCAAAAGTGTCTTCTACTTTTCACCCTGAGAGTTGAGATATAGCAATATTAAGTAAAAGAATATTTTCTTACAAATCAAGAAACCTAGAGCTTTAGCACTGATATGCCTATTTCATCCATTTGATACATATTTTTCAGTGTCTCTATTAAGCCGGAGATTGTGACAGAAAAGCAATATAAAGACAAAAGGAAAATCCCTAATATCAGGATCATAATCAAGGAGAAGAAAAATAAATACATAGTTATAAAATGCCTACATGCCTTAGTATGTGAGTCTAAAAAGTGATGTTAGCCCATAATAAAAGGTAATTATCTTCATTCTGTGGCTGTGGAGTGGAGAGAGATATCAAAATATAAGCATGTTCAAGAAAAGTAATTATCAATAATTGTAAAGAAATTTATCAGGCAAGTCCTTTGTATAAACAAGAGTGATATATATATATATAGTGAAAAAATATATATATATGTCAAGTTACCAAGGGAAAATGTGGGAACAAACTACAGCATATATACATGCACTAAGAAAAAACGGATTTGGGAGAACAGAATGATTGGAACACGAGAATGAAGAATGAGAAGGGGAAAGGTGTGTGATGAGCTGGTGATAGCAGTAGAGGCCAGAGCAAATGGAATTATGCTAAGAACATCAAGAAGTGGTTTAAGGGTATAGGTTGAGAGTGGTGTATCTGACTGGTGTTTTCAGAAATGTCACTTTTGACAAGGGCAGTGTATAGAACCAGCATGACAAGTTATTGTAGTATTCAGACAAAAACTTGGTGAGGATGGTAGCTCAGATTGGTTCTATGCCAATATGCTGAAAAACAATTTATTCCTGAGAGCAATTCACCTGAACATCCATTTGCCATTTTGTTGAATTTATCCTTTTTATTAATTAACTTCTGAGAGAATGCCTTTCATAAGAACTCCATATCGACTCAGTAACTGAAATGTCTGGAGCCCCTTCACAGAGATCCAGAAAACACTTATTGATCAGCCACTGGCACACCACTTTTCACTCAAAAGGAACATATTTGCCATTTAACCTGGGACAAGGTATCACTTTAAGAACACAAACTTTAGTCACAAGTAATTAAATATCCACCATGATGCATTAGGAACCAACTTAAACATGGAACTTCAATAACTGTCTTCGTTTGTTTGTTAGCAACTCCAAGACAAAATAATATATCTCCCACATGATTTAATGGTCTTGGTGGCTTAGTGGGTTCTAGCTGAAGTCCTATATGAGTGATGCCAAATAGAGCAGGGTAGAAAACGTGGGTCCAAAAACTAAATATCATCTCACTATTAGAGAAGTTGCTACACCTTCTAATTTAAAATTTCCACCTCTTACAAAAAGACAGACAATATAAAAAGAAAAAGCAAAAGAAAGCTCTGTTAAAATATCCTGTGTCAGCCAGCTGTGGTGGCGTATGCCTGTAACTCCAGCACTTGAGAGGCTGAAGCAGGAGGATCTTGCAAGTTTGAGACCAGCCTGGGCTACAAAGTGAGCCCAAGGCCAGCCTGAACTGCATAATGAGACCTTGTCTCAAAAAGACCAAAAAAAAAAAAAAAAAAAAATTCTGTCTCATAGGGTCTCACAGAAGCTCACAGGATGGTTAATTCACTAGATTTCTGTGAAGAAAACACAAAATTAATACACAAGTTAGTAAATAAGCAGTTCAAATTCATAGCACAGAGCTGAATAGAGATAAATGATATTTCCAACAATCTATGGTAGTGATTATGAGTATGAATAATCAGAGGGGAAAAGGTGTGGCAATTTTTTTAAATTTTCTCAACCAGGAATCCAAACATTAACTATTAAGATCACATACCCAGATTAAAAATAAACCAAAAGAAAAGCTTCAATAGATTTTTATTCACTTTTCATTATAAGACTAGATTTTTATGAAATTAATTTGCACTATATTTACAACAATAACCAGATTTAAAATGGAAAAATGAAACCATATTACAACACTGAGTCATTGCTTTGTTTTCAAGGAAGAGGAAAGATAAATCTATCACAAGGTTGGAAACATTGATACGCTTAAAATTATTACTGGCAGGCTTTCATCCATTTATTTGACACTTCCACAAATGTAATAAAGAAATTCAGTAAATGCAAAACAGACACAGGGAAGAATTAAACGTTATATCCCACCAATGAGGTCTCTTTCAGGAAATAACAAAAAAAGAAAAAAAATAAGGGTCTAACTTTGCTTTCTTTGGTGCTATATTCTGAGCTGTTTAAGAACCAAAATTAGTATTATAATTTTGGGGTCTATCTTACAGTTCAGTGTTTCAAATTCCCTCTTTCTTTCCTACGGCAGAGAATAGATGGTGAATAAGTGTATTTACCTTTCCCTGATAGGGTATAAAGGCCTTATCATGTGTACTTCTCCTGTTTCTCCAGAGAACCCCATACACATCATATGGCAGATGGTTAAGGGAAATGTGTTGTCTCAGTCGCCCAACCCTGAAAGGCAGGGCTCTCAACACATAATGGTGTATCTTAATAACTGTGTTGAACATTTGTTCCTGTTACACAGAGGCAGGTACCTCTTCTACATTTAGTTTAATGGATCTAAATTCTGGAAAAGTCCAAATTTGTTATGAAATATATCTGACGATATCTTCACATGGTAACTTTGCTTCACTCCGATGAATATGAAAAAGAAGTTATTGGGCAATGAAAAGGGATAAAAAGTAAAGTGCTGATATATTGCCTATGGTAGGGCAAACATCTCTGTATCTCCTTCATAATCTGCCTTTTAAATAGCAGTAAAACTTTTTAGCAGTACTGAAACTAACATTTTGATTTCCTTCTTACTTTGAAAGAATCATGGGATAAAGAGCAGAGAGGTGATGAATATTAAAAGTATTAAAAGAAAATATAGTTTATAGTAATAATACATCAGGACCGAACTAGACTACAAGGCAAAGACTGCTAATTTTGGCCTGACAACCATGGTTATGACCAGACAATATTCAGTTCTATTTGTCAGGATCTTTATGTATGAAATAAGAAGTTTAACTACATAATGGTTAAGATCTCTTCTATCCCTAATCTTCTACAGAAACTCAACATTTTAGAACTGCTGATTCTTTCACTTCTGTACATTTTGCCAATATTTTAGTCAATATTTAAGAGTCATGGTTTGAGTTTAGCACTCATAATCATTTTGTTATTATTTCATTATTATTTATATAAGTATCTATGGCCACTGTTTATCATATACTTTAATAAGGCAATATTTATGAAAAGCAGTTTCAGGGAGTTGCCAGAGACAATATTGAATTTAAAATACTGTGACGCAATGTATTTTACTTATTCACCATATTCTTAGGCTCTTCTAATTATCTTCAGAACACTAAAATTGGTTTAATAAATAGAAAATACACAAAACTGTGTGACTTGGGTTCCTGCTTCCTGGACTGAAACCAGGCCGCTGAACGTGGTTGACTGAGTTCCTGCGATTTGAATACTTTTATAGTCTCATAAAGTTGTTTCTTTCCTTCAGTTGCTATCCTCTTGGAGATTTCAGTGAGGAATCTCTCTGAGCCAGTGCTCTGCTGACTGCTTAAAACTAGTTGTTTTGGGGGCCTAGCTGGCCTGCTCGGCAAACCATAGGGAGCTGGCTGGCCAGGAACCCACCCTGGGCCATGGCTGTGCAAGCTCCAGTGGCGGGGGGATCTCCAAGTACAGCTCCAAACTTGGCGCCCAGTGAGCAAGACCACACCCCGCATCTGAAAAACACCCCAAGGCGCACCAGAGGGTTCGGTGGGGGGGGAGCCTAGCCGGACTGCTCCGCGAACCCCAGGCAGCTGGCTGGCCAGGAACACACCCTGGACCCTGACTGCATGCACTCAGGCAGAGGCGGCAGCGGAATTCCAGCATGCACCAGGAAAATTTGGAACTCTACACCCAGAGGAACATTGGTCTACAGCAGACTATGTGTGCTACCTTGAAGGGAGATTAAGTGCCAGTCTCACCATAAAAAGATCTGGCTCCAGACAGTGTGGTGAGTATGCCCCTAAAATAGAGGTGTATAGTAGCTAAATAGGGCCAGTAGTAAAGCTCCCTCCAACTAAATGTAAGACCTTGGTAAGTCTGACAAGAGTGAGGGTGACCCCTTCCTATACACAGAAAACATCAGGCAGAGTGAGGAGTGTGCAAAGAAGGACTCCCCCAACTTGAAGAAAATCAAAAGGGCCCATGAGACACACAGACACACAATAGGGACACAGTAGGGCCTCAGCCAATACAAACACTATAGACAGGGAGATTTGATGACCTGGAATAACCCAAAGATAAAATACGAGCAGGAACTAAAAGCTGACCTGCATCAATACTACTAAGCTTGTCAGCCCAGGAAGAATACAGGACTCACCCAACAGGTCCTGCAGCAGGGAACCAGGTAACTGGCCCACCTATTGATTGTGGCACCCAGCAACTGGACAAATATCAACCCTACAGTAGGACACCAAGATACACACTACCAACAGTTCACACTAACGAGTCTGAAGAACCAAACACTAACTTGGAAGAGGAAAATGGCAAAAAGAAAAGGCAGAATGCAACCTCAAACATCCAGTGCAACAGGTTCAAATACATGAGACACTGAACTAGAGGACCCCAAAGATAACACACCAGGAATCTCTGAAAATATAGTGAATGAAATTAAAAAACAACTCCATGAGGCCATAGAGGAAATCAAATTAGAAGTAATCTCCCAGGTAAAGATAGAAGTAACAACCTTAGTAAAGGAGTTGCTGAGCACAGCCAAAGAAGAAATAGAAAAAAAAGTACAGGAACATGGGAAACTGATTGAAACCTTGACTGAATCATGTAGAAAACAAGCAGAATTCATGAAGCAAACTGAAAGAGACATCCAAGAAACAAGAAATTCAATCCAAAGCATGCAAAACCATTTAAATGAAGCTGAGGATAGGATCTCGGACCTTGAGGACAGGATTGCAATTAGTGATCATGAAAGGATAGAACTTTTAAAAATAACAAAGCAGCATGAAATGACAATCCAGAAGTTTCAAGATGATGCCAAGAGCAACAATATAAGATTAATAGGCATTAGTGAAGATGCTGGAGTCAATACAAATCACATATGTAAAATATTCACAGAAATAATAGGAGAAAACTTTCCAAACATGGGGAAAAAAATCTGATATGCAGATAAGTGAGGCATATAGAACACCAAAGAGTCACAACCAACATAAATCTACACCCAGACACACAATAGTTAAGATCTCAGACATACAACATAAAAACAGAATACTAAAAGCTGTTAGAGAAAAAACATAAGTCACCTATCCAGGAAAGCCCACTAGAATCACAGCAGACTTTTCAGCACAAACCCTCAAGTCAAGACACGATTGGAATGAGATATTTCGAGCCCTGAAAGAAAACAACTTCCAACCCAGACTGATGTACCCAGCAAAACTTTCATTCAAAGTTAATGGAGAAATAAGTTACTTCCATGACAAAGAACAACTGAAGAAATTTACGTCCACCAAACCAGCCCTAGAAAGAGTGCTAAAAGACATACTAGACAGAGATAAAAATGACCACAACCCCCAGAACAGCAGAAAGAAACCACCAGGTAGGACAAGCAATTAAGGGGGAAAAGCAGAAAGCAAACTATTGGAACATAACATGACAAACTTGAGCCAGTATATATCAGTGATATCCATAAATGTAAATGGCCTCAATTCAACTATCAAAAGAAATAGGTTGGCAGAATGGATCAAGAAACATGATCCCACAATATGCTGTATACAAGAAACACATCTGACCCAAACGGAAACTCATAGATTAAAAGTCAAAGGATGGAAAACAGTATTCTATGCAACAGGAACCCAGAAAAAAGCAGGGGTAACTATTCTATTTGCAGACAATGTGAACTTCAAACCTAAAATGATTAAAAGAGACAAAGAAGGTCACTACATACTTGTAAGTGGAAAAATTCAAGGGAAGAACTAACAATTATAAACATATATATGTACCAAATACAGGAGCACCCAACTATATAACACAGATACTAAAGGATATGAAAAACCAAATACACAAGAACACAATTATTACAGGGGACCTTAACAGCCCATTGTCACAAAGAGATTCAACGAGACAAAAAGTCAGCAAAGAAGTAACAGAACTGAATCATACCTGCAAGCAACTGGACTTAGTAGATGTTTACAAAGTGTTCCATCCAACCACAACAGAATACACATTCTTCTCAGGTGCACATGGCACATTCTCCAAAATAGACCATATATTATCCCATAAAACATTCTTAAGTAAATGCAAGGGTGTTGAAATTATCCTATGCATACTATCTGACCATAGTGCACTGAAATTGGAAATTAATGGCAGAAGAAATTGCAAACCTTGCATGCATACATGGAAATTAAACAACAACCATTTGAACAACCAGTGGGCTAGAGATAAAATTAAGGAAGAAATAAAGCAATACCTACAATTTAATGAAAATGTAGAAACAACCTATTGCAATCTGTGGGATGCAATGAAAGCAGTCTTAAGAGGGAAATATATAGCAATAAATAGTCATATCAAGAAAATAGAACAGCACAAATAACGTAATGCTCCATCTCAAGTTACTAGAAAAAGAAGAGCAAGTTAAACCCAAAGCTCATAAAAGAGAGGAAATAGTAAAGATTAGAGCAGAAATCAATGCAATTGAAACTAAAAAAAAATACAAAGAATTAATGAATAAAAAAGCTGGTTTTTTGAGAGAATAAACAAAATTGACAAACCTCTAGCTAACCTTATAAATAAAAAGAAAGAAAAAACACAAATTCATGCAATAAGGACTGAAAGGGGGGAAATTACTACAGATCCCATGGAAATTCAAAAGATCATGAACAGCCACTTTAAGAATCTCTACTCACATAGAGAGGAAAACACAGGGGAAATGGACAGATTTCTAGAAACATATGAACTACCAAAACTCAACCAAGAAGACATAGCAATTTTGAATAATCCAATATCAATCCAATTGAAAATGTAATAAAAAACTTACCAACAAAGAAAACCCTAGGTCCTGATGGATTCACAGCTGAATTCTACAAGAAATTTAGAGAAGATTTGATGCCAATACTCCTTAAACTCTTTAATGAAATTGAAAAGAAAGCAGTCCTCCCTAAATCATTCCTGGAGGCAAGCATAACTCTCATACCAAAACCAGAGAAAGACCAACCAAAAAGGAGAACTATAGGCCAATCTCACTAATGAACATTGATGCAAAGATTCTCAATAAAATACTGGCAAATAGAATGCAACAAATCATCAAGAAGATTATACATCATGACCAAGTGGGGTTCATTCCAAGAATGCAGGGATGGTTTAACACATGCAGATCAATAAATGTTTACACCATATCAACAGAGCCAAAAACAGAAACCACATGGTCATCTCAATAGATGCAGAAAAAGCTTTTGATAAGGTCCAACACATGTTCATGATAAAAACCCTTCAGAAACTCGGAATACATGGTGTCTACCTCAACCTTACAAAGGCCATCTATGACAAAACAACAGCCAATATTATACAAAATGGACAAAAGCTAAAAGCTTTCACTTTAAAATCAGGAACAAGACAAGGATATCCACTATTACACTCCTTTTCAATATAGTTCTGGAAACACTAGCCAGGACAATCAGACAAAAGCGAGAAATAAAAGGAATAAAGATAGGAAAAGAAAAAGTTAAATTATCACTATTTGCAGATGACATGATACTCTATACAGAAGACCCAAAAAACTCCATTAGAAGACTGCTAGAAGTAACAAACAAATTCAGTATTGTAGCTGGCTACAAAGTCAACGTGCAAAAATCAATAGCATTCTTGTACACAAACAAGAAACTCACCGAGAGAGAAATTATGGAAATATCACCCTTCACAATAACATCTAAAAAAAATGAAATACTTAGGAATCAACCTAACCAAGAATGTAAAAGACCTATATGCTTAAAATTATGCTATGCTAAAAAAGGAGATTGAAGAGGATATTAGAAAATGGAAGGATATTCCTTGCTCTTGGCTAGAAAGAACCAACATTGTGAAAATGGCCATACTCCCAAACCTGTTAAACAGATTTAATGCAATCCCAATCAAAATACCATCAACATAACTCACAGATCTAGAGAAAACACTCCTAAAATTCATTTGGAAACAGAAGAAACCTAGAATAGCAAAGGCAATTCTGGGCAATAAAGACAAGGCAGGAGGCATCTCAATTTCTGACTTGAAACTGTAGTACAAAGCCACAGTGATAAAATCAGCATGGTACTGGCAAAGAAATAGACCTGAGGACCAATGGAACAGATTAGAAGATGCAAGTATAAGTACAAAGACACTCAGCCACCTGATATTTGACAAAGGGGCTACACATGTTCACTGGAAGAAGGATAGCCTCTTTTATAAATGGTGTTGGAAGAACTGGCTCTCCACATGCAGAAGGCTGAAACTAGATCCATGCTTATCACCGTGCACAAAACTAAAGTCTAAATGGATCAAAGACCTAAACATTGAAACAGAAACACTAAATCTACTGGAAGATAGGGTAGGTAGAAGTCCTGGAGACATAGGGGTAGGCAGAGAATTCATGAACAAATTACAAACTGCACGGGAAATGCTTCAGAGAATAAACAACTGGGATCTCATACTATTGAAAAGTTTCTGCACTTCAAAGGAGATCACCAGCAGAGCGAAAAGAAAACCCACAAAATGGGAAAGAATTTTAGCCAGCAGCCCCTCAGACAAAGGACTTATATCAAGAACATATAAAGAACTGAAAAACATCAAGCCCCCCAAATTCAAAGACCCTCTTCAAAAATGGGCATCTGAGATGAACACTCAGTTCTCAAAGATATACAAATGCAAATAAATACATGAAGAAATGTTCACCATCACTGGTCATTTGAGAAACGCAAATTAAAACAACATTGAGATTTCATCTCACCCCTGAAAGAATAGCTGCCATCAAGAAATCAACTGATTACAAATGTTGGCGAGGTTGTGGGAAAAAGGAACATTGCTTCACTGTTGGTGGGAGTGTACACTGGGGCAACCACTATGGAAATCAGTGTGGAGAATTCTCAGAAGATTAAGACTGGAAGCTCCATTCAACCCAGCTATTCCCCTCCTGGTATTTTCCCAGAGGAACTGAAAAGTTCATATCACAGTGATATATGTGCACCCATGTTCATAGCAGCACAATTTGTAATAGCTAAATCCAAGACGCCCATCAACTGCAGAGTGACTATACTAAGAACAAAAACCTTAAGACATCTTTCAATAGAATAATTTTAAATCAAGCCTATGTTCATAAAAATTACTTTCTGTCAAAACAAATAATAAATAATGATAACACAAGGCATGAGTCTACCCCAAACAGTACAATGCATTATCTTTTCTTTGTAGAAATAAAAATAATTAGTAGCGTGATATTTTACTACAATGACCGTGATAAATATTTGAGATTGTGTCACAGAAGCCAGAGAGCTAAAACTATATTCCCTACATTCTATATGGAAATCCGGATGTAGTTTAAGTGCAATTAGATAACCCTGCATGTTACTTAAATTAAGCACTAATTTCAGTGGGAAAAAATTTGTGATAACCTAATTTGTTCTGAGTCATGTCAAGTAGGTGTGACACAGCTCTGAAATCTATAGTTTTGAGGACAGCTTCTTGGTTTCCGAGCTCCTTCACTGGGTCACTTTGTGACTTCCATGGCAGAATTTTTATACAACATTATTCTAGGAGTTTCCCCTGTAAGGAAAATCCAGCTCTTGATCCTCTTAAAATTCCCACCATTTTCTAAGTAACTACTTTTTTTAAAAAATTCATTTCTTTTTGTTTAAAATAGCTGAGTTAGTTTGTGTTATTGGCAAATAAATCTCTAACAAGTATATCATTTATCAGTGTTAACTGTAGACGAATACCCAAAAGTGAGATTATCAAGTTTATCCTTCTTCTTGAAAAATGGATGTACCCTGAGATCATAAAGTTAAGTGAAATAAATCATATACATAAGCTTAAATATTACAACTTTTCTATGAGAAACTCAAAATATAAGTAATGAACAGAATAAAAGATAAAAGGAAGTAGGGTGTTAGGTCTTTTTCAGTTGGAACAGGGCCAAGGATTGAAGCAGAGGAGGGGACAGGGATTAAAAAAGAATTGAGATGTATTATGTATGTGTACCAGCCCCCCACACAAAAATGTAATCATTATGTACTGAAAACAGGTACCAATAAAAAAAAAACTTTAAAAAAATCCAAAAGGACTTTTAATTACTAGAAATTAGGCAAACCACTCTATCAACACACACATACACACACACACACACACACACACACACACACACACACACACACACAGAGTGAGTTTTCTTTAAAGAAATGAGGACCTGATGCTGTAAAGGGTTAAATATCAGTAGAACATGAGAAACAGTTGTAAAACAGCTAATTAGTTATTACCTAAGGTCATCTGAACTGTAGTGCTTTCTAAAGACACAACTCGGGAAAATGAATGGTGTTTCAAAAACATAGTATGATGACCAAAAGAATACAACCATAGTCAGATTCTTGACTTACTGTGGCACGTAGTAACATAAATTCATTTTATTAAGCCATAAACCAGAGAACATAGAGTTTCTCTGATTTGAAAAAATCTTTATGGTCGCAGAACTGATTATCTAAAAGTTGAAAAAAGAATCTAATCCATAGTTACTGAAACAAAGCCTTATATTTGTAATGTAAAAAATTAGCAACACTGTTAGGAAACAGTAAACACTTTGAAAACTCAAAACTGACAAGTTGGATCATTCATATAGCTTTGAATACACAGCTTTTAATCCCTTCAAACAAATGCATAGGTGGAAACTCATAAGAAAAAGAAGTGTTACATGCATATTTGTAATTGTATTATATGAGACAGATTATATCAAACTGTATAATATATTTTGTCATGTACATGAAAAACTCTGGTAATTCTTTTACCACTGCTCTTTTGGGAAGCAGCAATACTGTGGAGAACTTGGCTCCTCCTCCTTCCCACACAGGTTATTTCATTAAGCTATCCATTATTAACTAGTAATAGAGATCTCAGCAATTAGCAAGATGACCTAGTCCATGATCAACACCTAAAACTAATAAATTTTCAAATTGATGTCAAATTATAACACCTGAATAGTCTATCCATGAATTCAAGTTTTTACCACCTAAATAACTGACATCAAGGCATACTCTTCTCATATTTGGCAAGATTTCAAATACTCTGAAAGGCATTTATAATATCTTAATTTTCCCAGATCCCGAACTCCTTCTACTGTTTCTAATGAGGCATTCCATTTGTTAAGGAACATGCCTTGGTTCTGGTGTTTCCCAAATTCAGAGATTTTTTTAATACAAATTTTTAGGTCACACATATATATATTATGACCCAGTAATTCTGGGATAAAAATATGTAGAAAGATTTATTTTATTTTATTTTATTTTATTTATTTTTGGTACGGGGGATCAAACTCATGACCTCACGCTTGCCAGGCAGGCGCTTAAGTCACTAAGCTAAATCCCTGGCTGGGATAAAAATAAATCACAACTCTGGGTGAAGGAAGTATAGCCAGCTCAAATTAAAAAAAAGTACTCTCCTTGATTACAAACACTAGAGCATAAAACTGTATCATAATTATTAGCATTGACATTTTTAGTATACACACAATTAAAATCTCTGGGGAAGTATCTACACCATCTTTGTATTCTTGTGTTAGCCAATTATACCCAGGTGTACTGCTGACAAGCGATCACTATCATTGCTCTTTTTATAATTTCTCTGCCTATATTACTTGTATTTTAATTTTAGATGATGTCACCAAGACTATATGCACAGTTCAATGTGGGGAATAACAACTATTTGTTTATTTCCCATTTCTTTATCTTTTCCTTACCGCTTTATCAATAACTATTTAATCAACACTTGAAGTGGTTTTAGGTGCTCATATTTAGTGTTAGTCTTCTAAGAATAAAACATTTTTGTATAGTCTAGTAAATCTCCACAATATTAGGTTTTTTACTTATGTAATAGCTGATCAATAACTAAATTATTCAAAGGAACTTAGTATTAATATCTTCTATTGTACTATTTTCAAACCATAACTTCTGTTTTTTCAAAACTATTTCTTAATGGTTTACTGGATGCCAGGCACGAAACTAAAACACTGGGGAAAAGGAATGAATAACATCTATGATCTCCTTTTTAGAGCTTAATGCTACATGGGGACATACTGAACAAATTATCACACAAGTAAATAGAAAATAACAGTTGTGATGGGCATTGTAAAAGAAATATAGAATGTCAGATGATTATGGGACCTGATTTACATTAAGATTCAGGGAAGAATTCTCCAAGAATGTCATTTTTTGAAACTCAGGGCACTGGGAAACCAAGAAACCCACTTGCCTCTCTGATAAGCAGCCAAGGCTCAGGCAAGTGGCGGCCACCCCAGGGATAGAACCAGCCAGCGTCTCCCGAGATCCACGCCATGTTGGAACTTAGGGTTCTGGGAAACCAAGCAACCCGCTCACCTCCCTAGTGGGCAACCGTGAACCTACTGGTGTGCGGACTGAGAATCAAACATCCCATCCCAACCCCTTTAGCAAATGGGAGCCAGAGGTCTGAGCATCTCTTGGGAGGTTGACCGTATGCAATATAGCAAATAGGGGGGATTTCCTTCTACCATCTCTTTGAAGGCAAATATTGTTGTCACTGTTTTGCTTTGTTCTGATTAATTGTATTGCTCTATTCAATACTGTGTTTTGATAAGTTGTATAATGTTCTGTATTTGGTTTGATTTTGCTATAGTTGAAAGAACAACTATTGTGAAGATAACAAGATATATTATGGTACCTATTGCTGTTGTCCCGGTAACCTGTTGTGATGTTCTCTACCAGTTTCACTGCACTGTCTCATTTGGCTTTGTTCTGTCTTGTTCTGTTGTATTTCACTACCTTCAAAATAATAAAAAAAATTTTTTAAATAGAATGTCATTTTAGTAGATGCCTCAATGAGGTACAGGCTATAGCCAGGAAAAGGGGAGAATCTCCTATCGGAAGAGCAGCAAAGACCATTTGAGGAAATGGAAAACAAAACAAAACCAAAAAAAAGCAGCATGTGGATAAAGTGAAAAGGAAAATGAA
The DNA here is from genome assembly GCA_004027295.1 of Dolichotis patagonum. Classification (NCBI taxonomy): domain Eukaryota; kingdom Metazoa; phylum Chordata; class Mammalia; order Rodentia; family Caviidae; genus Dolichotis; species Dolichotis patagonum. The sequence goes on along the minus strand of PVJX010007968.1, from coordinate 41,508 downwards.
TCACAATGAGACTGGAGACTCATTAAAGGAATGAAGTCATACAAACGGTAGTTACAGATCAAGTTAAAGTGACTTAGATTTGTCTTTAACATAATCCACAGTCACTGAAGAGCAATACATGGGGAAATGCTAAACTTTTAAAAGATTGCACAGAGCTACTATACACAGAATATATTGTTAGGAAATAAGAAATAGAAAATCAAGTTTGGAAACCTTACAGTATAGTTCAAGGGATTAAATATATTTGATTACAGTGATGACAATAAATGTTTGGGAAGTGCACCTATTCAGAGTACACTGTGAAGTTAAAATCTATAGGAATCACAAGGAAGCTGTAGAACTTGACACATTTGCTTTTGCAGGCACTGTCTGAAACCTCAAAAAGAAACCTTTATGCGTGATCATCTCTTTACCTTTTTTCTAGTTGTTTATTTCAGCTAGAAGCAAGGTTTACTTAACTTTACACAACTGGTCCAGCATGACACAACTTTATTTTTGTCTCTTAAATTCACTTTTCTATCTAACAAGTTCTATCTAACAATACTCTGGTGTTCCTTGTGAATCAGTATTAAAAATACTTAGGAGAGTATCATAATGTTTAGATGTTTAATTCAGTTCCAACAAACAAACCTGACATCCCATTTAAATGTCACTTTTTCTCAAAAGTTAATTGCAATTCTGAGTCTGGAATGTGAACCTCATCAAATTAACGACAACAGTAAGCTTCCAGGAATCACCAATATCCCTACACTCAATGAAGTACATTAGTAAATATGCAATAAGAGTGTAAGATCATTTTAATATTTTAAATAAGGTTTCTATATGAAGTATGCTGGACTTACAAATATACATAGTATGCAAGGGATGAGGTTGGAAAATAAAAATAGTTTCACAGTGTTACTGTATTTGAATATGAGATGTAAAATTGTTTCATTCTAAATTATATACTCAGAAAAAAACATACGGAGGAAAATAGTGTTAAATTTATATAATACCCTTTAACTTTAAAAATCATGCTAATTCTTCTGTCTCCTAGAATGTCAACTAAAAATGAAACAATATGAATTACATAGCTGCAGATATTTTAAGTCCATTTTCTTTGCTAGGATAGAGATACATTTTGAAGAATTAAAAAAAAGAGAACTGGTCAAGTGGAGATTTATATATATAAAGACCATATCTTCTCCACAATACATATTCCTATTTCAACTTTGATCATTTTCTTCATGGCCAATAAGCACAAACCTAGTGTAAAATAATGTAAGAAGACTATGTGCACATATAACAGATAAATACAAACCGCACCCACTTCAAGTGTGTTTATCATTAACTGCTGTTGCATAAACTGAACATACAATGGGCTGTGACACTGGATAAATCATTTGTTTCAACATGTTATTGATGACATTTCATAACTTATTTGGGGCTCTGCTTTGCCCCGTCACTCATGAGTTATGAGGTCATCAATCAACTAGGAATAAATGATTTATTTTAGTCTCCCTATTGTATATTTTAGTACAGTATACAATAAAATACACACTATTGATTTCTGATATGCCTTCATTATGTTTATCACATGTATTTATAACACTGTGATCATCATCCGCTCTAACATCTACGTATGAAAAGTTAAATAATTTGAGAAAAATGCACAAAAATAATTTTGAGAATTTTTATTTTTAATTAATGCCTTTATTAAAGTTAATTTAAGTTTCACTAAATTAAAAATGTTCTGTCTCAAGGAAAGAGAATGGTAACTAAGGCCATGAAGTCATATAAATGATTATGATTAGGAAACCAAAGAAGACTAACAGACTCTGACTAGGGCAAATAGCACCCTAAGTAACCCAGTAAGATTTTGAGGAAACACTGTCTCCTTAAGAACATTTTTGCACCATGTATTATGCTTGAGACATTAACAGAGAGCTATTAAAAACTTTCAGCCATTTGCAGATAGGAAAGAAGTGTAGATAGGAAAGCTGTGAGATTAGTTAAAAAAAAATCTGATTCCTTTCTCCATGAAAGCTTAATCCTTTTATAATTCAAGTTTAGTTGGCAAAAAAATCTACAATTAACACATAAATAGAAAATAAACAAAAGGATCAAGAAAATGTTCCTATTTGAAATGGAGCTCTTTACAAGGGGAGAAGGCATCTTCAGAGAGTGGAACTTTTTATTGCCGTTGTTTTTTTCCCTGCATCCTTCCCATTTCATCCAACTGATTTTCTTTTTTAATTTTTTTCCTGATGAGCTTAAAACTATGAACATAGTTTAAAAATATATATATAACTGCAAGAAAATGCAAAGAAATTTGAGGCAGGCAATCAAAAACATATTGAAAATCAAACCTAGAATAAGAGCATCAAATATCCAGGAACTTTCAGCTATTTGCAATTACGAAAGTAATTGCTATTTTAACGTGTTTGCCTGTTCCAAAGAAACTGGTTTGTAAGCTGAAATTCAAGCAGTTTAAATCACAGCAAAATCTTTTAGAAGCTGATCAAGACTAAATATACAATCAAAGCAACCTATTATCTACATATATTAGTTGATTTAGAAAAGGTGCCTCTTCTCGAGTATGAGGTAGATGATGTTGACCACCTATATTACCATCACCAGCGATTAAAAAAGCCCAAAGTAGGAAAAATGTAGGTTAGACACAAACAAAATTTTCTTCTAACAGGAAATACAAATAAATTAATACATTAAATACTGAGAATAATTGAAATTTGGAAATGTAAATATCTTTGTATAATGACATAGTTTTCTACTAATCTAATGGCAAGCATTTCATTAGAATTTCAAATGATTTTTCACTGTTCCTTTCTCTGCTTAATTCTATAACCACACTAATTAAAGCCATTGTTTTACAGAGCAATGACATAAGAAAGCAAGGGATTTCAAATGTTAGAGGTGATAGTTTTGGGGATTAGATTATCTATTTCCTGAGAAAATGCATCAGAGTTAAATGATTATTTAAAAATTCATAGACTGGATCCAATATTATTTAAAAATAGTCCATTTTTTAAATTTTTAGACTAGATTTTTTTTCTAAGTGCTTTAATTAAGTATAAGATTTCTTAAACTAGACCCTGGAATGGACTTTAAAGAAGTTCAGGAATTACTTGAGATTATATTTAAGTAGATATAGTATATGATGAATTTGTTAGGGAGGACTCATAACATAAAGATTTTCAAAGGAATCAAAGCCCCCATCCACAAACAAGAAACTCTAAAAAGTAACTAACTATAAACCACTGATAACCAATGTAACTGTTCATTTTTCTGAATTGTATGTCAAATTAATTTTTAATTTGTTATTATTTGCTAATTTTCTATTCCTCTCTCTCCCTCTCTCTCTCCCCCCTCCTTTCCATTCTCCCTGTCTCCCCCCTCACTCTCTTCCTCCCCCCAGCTGCCCTGCCCTGATTCATTTTGGCAATTGGGCCAAAGGAAGTATTTTAATTCAGTTGTTCAGTGGCTAATCTCGCTCTTCTTCAAGGGCCTTTGGGTAAATAGTCTTTGTTGTGAACGCACAAGTTAAAAATTGTCAACTAAAACCCATTTTTTTCTTGTCTGCAGATATAAATTAAATGTCACTCCCCTTCTGCTCCACATATAATCAGAGTAGCTACTACTTAAATATGGCAACTCAGCCAGCTCAGGGGCTAAGTGCCTGCCTGACAGGCGTGAGGTTGAGAGTTTAGTCCCTGGTACCAGAAAAAAAAAAAAAATACAGAAAAAAAAATATAACTCACATTTGGAATCAGAAGTCACTTTTTAAAACGTTTCTTTTAAAACTTAGAGTAAAACTTGTAGCTTTAATTTCAGATTTTACATTTTTAACAATAAAATGCAACGCAATATAGAAAGATCATCATTTGATATGAGAAAGCAACACAGAGAGGTGGAAGTATAATTAGGAAGCATCCCTTATAAATTTATATAGTAAGTGGTGTACCATCAATCCAGGATATTTAAAAAACAAAGAATGAGAGAAAAAGAAACTGAGTAAGGGGCTGGTGGAACCTATTTAGAGCTGTTTTAATTAGCTTGCTCTTTAAGCCTTTGAAATGCTGATGGAGGCACATCAGCTCCTGTACCAACAAGGGCTTCAGGAGACTGAGGGCTTAATCTCAGCTCTGTTGCTGACTCACTGAGTGACATCAAGCCTGTTAACCCACCTGTTATGCCTGAGGCAGGAGACTCAGTGTGAGGAAATCAGCCTTTACTGTGCCACCCAGTCACAGCAGCACCATTGCTCTTGAAGGAGGCTTCAGATAACTTCATTTTGAAATCTTCTGAACACTAAATCAAATGAACCAGTGCAAGGGCAAAGATTGCCAAAAATATGCACAGGTAAGATACCTATCTTTGAGAAAATTAGAAGAGAAATCTTGCTTTGTAATGATTAAGAAAGAAAATGGATAAGAAAGCAGCTTCTTGAGTTTAGAAATTTTTTGGATCTTATGTTTTACTCTACATCAAATTGAATTAGATTTCTTGAATCTTCTAAGACTTTGTTCCATCTTACTTCATATTTACAAATTAAAAAGCAGATTGGACATGTAAATCATAAAATACAACAATAAAGATTTACCATAAAGGTCTATTTGAACAATGTCTCACACAAACTTTTTTGTTCTTTAAGAAAATATGCCCAATTCATAAATTCTAAACATTCATTAGTTGAGAGATATGCATTCATAAAATAGTTGCATGTTTATCTTCCTGTATAATGTATCAGGTTTCTAAATCAAATAATTTGTTTCATTGGAATTAACATCCCAGGGTACTATAACTGTACTACAAATACAGACCAGTTACAAATTTTAACCAGGTTTTAATCAAAATTAAAATAAGCAAGTCATGCCATTATAGTTAATAACCTAAAATGTCCATGACAACTAAATTTACCCTAAATAACCATGCAGGAGTGAAAGCCACAAGAGAGAAGAAGAGAACTGATCATTTCTTTCTAGATCTTAGGCAACAGTAAATTTCACTGTTCAGGAATTTTAAACAAAAAAGTAACATCACTTTTGTGTGCCTAGGAAGCTTGAGCCAAAATATCACCTATCTCAACTACATACACTAGATCAGGCACATCCTGTAAGAAATAAAAAGATCAGCAGCTACACAAAAGCAGAATCCTTCAGCACACTACACTCTAGTACCTTTGCAAAGCTGCCACGTGTGCTGAGAGCTTCATCAATAGGGTTTGAAAAGCACCGCTATCCTCCAGATAGTGCTCACTACATGAACGCTAACATAAATCAAAAATACTGGCGTGTGCTCCCTGTAGTCACTACTGCTTAATCCGCTTACTCTAACCCTTCCCTTCCCACCTTCACACAGGGTCATCTCTCCATGTAACCAACATATTCCCCTTTCAAAAATCTTTTCTTTCATGAAGGGTTATAAATGCTTTATTGATTTTTCAACACAAGGCCAGTCAACTCCTGACTTTACAAGAAAAGTAGAATATAGTGGCTGAACCCACTGCTGTTTTCCTACCACATAACTAAAGTACCCCTGCCCAGTCGATTTGAGTTCTGCTAAGTGATGTGGTCATAGAACAGCCATCGTCAGTCCCTGAAGGACAGAGGCATTTCTATGCTTCTGCCTGACTACAAAGTGACAGGCTCCTGGGCCAAATAAATTCATGACTGCTTGATTACTTTCCCAATCTCAATCCTATAAAGTAATCTTGACTCAATCTCTGAAAATATTCTTTTCATAATGGATTATCTTTTTAGCACATAAGTAACAAGAGGGCCATATCATTTGCATCTTTTAAAAGTTAAAATTAAGTTTATGAATTTAAAACTTTTACCTCTGACTTTACTCAATTTTGCAACAAATTTTTTAAATGTTTCACCAATTTTTTAGAAAAAGGTCATTCTAGCATCTTTTTATTATTATAGGTTATTAAAATATCAGGCTACTTGATAGATTTAATTATTTAACGGATATGACTTATATGATCCATAGATCATCTTTTCAGCTTCCACCTTCTTTAAATAAAATTAAGCATTATCAAAATTAATCTTATATCTAATTTTTCTGCCTTAGAAATTGAACAGCAATTTTACAGTATATAAGTATATATGTGTATATATATTTCATATATATATTTCACATAAATATATATATATATTTCACATATTTCTTCTCTCCTGAACTATACAATGGTTGGGAAAATTAAAATCCCATAGAAAATAAACAAATGAAAAATCAGTAAAAGTGGCATTTTTAAAAATTACATTAACTACACTAGGAAAAATTCAACAATCATTAAAATTTTGTTCTTACAGATAACACTTCTCCTTAAAACTATTTGTAATATTCTTCAATTTTTTAATTTTAATGTGATTTGATACAAGAAAGCTCCACAATGTTGAGTGGATACTTTGATCAGACTGAAAAATATATGTGTATGTAAATACCATAAATATCATGAACTACAAAATTTCCTTCATCTCAAAATTTTCTCGCATGTCTTTTTGTCATAAATTCACTTCTCTCTTTCTGTCCCATCATAACTACTGATTAATATTGTCTTTTCTAGAATTATGTATAAGTAGAATCTATAGTATGTAATTATGTTTTTTTTTAAACTCAGGATATTGCTTTTCAGTTGATCCATATGGTTGCCAGGATAAATAGTTAACTGCCTTTGATTGATAAGAAGTATTGTATTATATTTATAGAACACAGTTTTTTTTAATCCATTCATGTATGAGTTGAAATTTTTGCCTAATAGTACAAACTGAGCTGCTATAAGCATTTGAATATAAATCTCTTGGTAAGCATATATTTTCATGTCTGAGCAGAGGAATTTTCACATCACATGTAAGTATACATCCTTTTTTGATAATTTTTTATTTGATATTTTTGATGAATAATAATTGCTTTCATCTTGAGTGCAATGTATACAGTACACTTTAATCATTTAATGATATGTTTAATTTTAAAAGGAACTGAAAAACTATTTTCTATACTGCTTGTACCATGTTGCCCTCTCCTAGCAATGAATGAGATATAAACTGCTCTACATTTTCACCAATATTTGGTAGAGTCAGTCTTTTTAATTTAACTATTCTAATGAGTATGTCATGGTGTCTCATTTTGATTGAGGTATAATTTACATATCTTAAAATTTGCACTACATATGCATAGTTCAATATTTTTAGTTCATTTATCAACAATTATCAACAATATTCAATTTTAGGACATATTAATCACCCTAAAATATCCCTCATGCCTATTTGCAATCAATCCCCATTCTTATCACTGGCTAGCAGGCTGATCTGCTTTATCATTATATATACTTGAAATTTCCAGAAACTAAAAAAATCATACAATACATAGTCTTTTTTATCTGGCTACTTTGATTTATTGCAGTATATCTGAGGTTTGTTGTGTGCTTGCATTTGCAGGTAATCCATCCCATTTTTTTAAATGTATGTCATCACATGGATGTACCACACTTTGTTCATTATTCACCAATTCATACACATTTGGATTATTTCAGTTTGAGTTCTTTATGAACACTTCTATCAACATTCACATGCAAGTATTTGTATGAATAACTTTTCATTTCTCTTGAGAAGATTTGTAGAAATAAAACTGCTAGGTCATATAATAAAGATATTTTTAAATTTTTAAGAAACTTCCAAAGTATTTTTCATTCCCACACACAATGTATCAGGGTCCAAATTGCTGAACATCTTCACTAACCAAGACATTTTCAGTCTTGCATTATAGTTATTGTATCAGATGTATAATGATTTCACCCTTGGTACTAATTTGCATTTCATCAATGTCTAATTACTTTCAGTATCTCTCATGTTCTTGATAGTCACTCATATTTTTGTTGTTTTGTGAGATCTATTTAAATCATTAATATTCCATATATTATAAATCATATAATTCTGTACCTCATATATACATATAAAACTATAATTTCTTAATCTATAGTTTTAAAAAATTAAAGCAAAATAAGTCATATTCACTCTCCTGAGACTTTGCAAGTTGATACAGTTGTAAAATTCAGTTGACTCACGTAAGCATCAGCTGTGATGGCCAAGGGATTGTCTCTACTATCTGCTACCCAAACTTGGGTAGCACAGCTATCATAAGACCAGTGCTCACAGACAGAGCTCTAGAATTTCCCTGCACCTAACAAAGACCTGTATCTCAGAGGGACAGACTCATATTTTGACCTACATCACTAACAGTTGTGATATGAGCCTAAGTGAACTCTTAAGACTGTGCAGGTCCTGACTGCTGTGAGATTCAGGGATCATAGTCTAGGCCACTAAGGCTTCACTAACCTTCACTAACTTGATCCCAAGTACCAATCCCATTAGCGGGAAGTAGGACAGCATATTAACACTGAAACAGTGCTGAGCTATGAACCCTAACATTATTGATATCTACAAAGTCTCTGAAACAGTTGTGGGCCCTGAAGAAAACATGTGAACCCAGTCTATGGGTCATCTTTTCCAGCTACCATCCGCTGCGGTTGTCAGCAGTTTTTGATCATGACCCCATCTCAGCAAAGGAGTGTGAGCCTTTGTTTTATCCCAATGTAGTACTAGTCTCATCTTAATGAAGCTTAAACTGCTACTCAGCTAAGGGATGGTGTTAGCCACAGGCATGACATAGGTGCCTGGGATTGGTCCGTTTTGAGTCTGTCCAGAGATGGGCAGAATGCCCAGTGCCTGACCCACAGGTTGTTATCCATGGAAGTAGCATCTACATCTACCTTGGTTCCAGGGAGAAACTTTGTGAGAACAAGCTATTCTCTCTCTAGATGCCCTCTTGCTACATTCTGAACAATATTTTAACAACATACTGGGGGTCGTCTTGTGTTTGAACTGTCCTCTCGGACTGAAATGGTAAAAACATACTAACAGAAGGCTCCTAACCAATGTGGACAGGGGCAGTGCTTAAAGACAAGAGAAAATAAAGAGAGTTGCTTAGAATTTCTGGAAAAACAGGCCCAATAAAGCCAGACCAGGAATACTGAAGAAATAATTACTCCTACAATGTTCAGGGAAAGCTAAAATACCTGCAAATATCAGGCATTTTCAGGCTTTCGAGTAATCATGACTTCAGCTAATAGGCAAACTAAGAGGCCAGAAACTGAGCAGAACAACACATCAGTATGGGAGAATTCCCAGATAAAGAATTAAAAATCAGCTTTTTAAAAGAAATTCAATGTATATGAAAAAAAACACAGAGAAACGTTTCAATATTTTAACAGAGACTCCTAAAAGAGATGCACTGAAAAACTCAGAAATTTAAAATTCAACAGGAAGAATCAATAGTAGGACAGATCAAATAGAAGAATTAGTAAGCTCAAAGACAGACTTTTAAAATACACAGAAGAGAAAAATGAAAAGAAATAAAGCATATAGCAACTTTAGGACAATATTAAAGACCAAATATTTATATGGGAGAGGGATCAAGAACTCCAGAATGCCAAAGGTATAGAAAAAGAATTCAAATAAATAATAACAGAAATCTCCCAAGACTGGAGGAAAGCAGTTTCTCAGTTCCAGGAATGTCAAAGATGCTAGCCCATTTTAACTTAACAGAGACTTCTAAAAACATCTTACAACTAAATTCTCAAAAGTGAAAGACAGAAGATTCCCAGGATAGCAACAAAAAATACCTAAATAACATACAAGAGTGTCCCCATTTACCTGAGGGCAGACACCAGCAGAAAAACAGAGAGAGAGTAGCATGAGATTTACTGAGAAATAAATGTCAACTGAAAAGAGAGTATACTTTACCCAAAAAAGCTAACTTTTAGAAATGGAGAAATAATTTCTCAGACAAACAAAAGCTAAAAACCCCACCAGGACTGTCCGATAAGAAATGCAAAAAGAAATCCTTCAGAATGAAAGAGACATTAATGTATAAGAAGCAACATGTGAAGGCATAAAACTCAGTGGTAATAACAATTATATGAACAAACTCAGAATGCTGTAATACTGTAAGTATGATTTATAACCATTCATTTCTTTAGTATAAAGCCTTAAAAATTAAAAAATAACAATAGCCACATTAATGTGTCAAGAAGTAGTGAATACTATAAATGAAAATGGAAAACAAGACATTAAAATTTCAAAGTGTGGGAAGGAATAGAATGCAAGTGAAGAATATTTTAGTAGTATATTTTCTCTCATTGTTTGCTTGTTTCTGTTCTTGTCTTCACAATCAGGTTAGGTAGCTAGCATTTCAAGATAGTCTATTCTAATCAAAAGATGTCTTGTAACCCATAAAACAAAAATCTGTAATCAAAAAATAATAAGTGATGCCAGGAGTGTTGGCACACACCTTTAATCCCAGCACTAGGGAGGCCAAGGCAGGAGGACCATTGCTAGTTTGAGACCAGCCTGGGTTACAAAGTGAGCTCAAGATAAGCCTGAACTGCATAGGGAGACCCCGTCTCAAAAGACAATAATATTAATAGTAATAATAATAATAAGTTAGCAATAAAAAAAATACTAGAGTAATTCACTTGAACCCAAAGGAAGAATGTAAGACAAAACCAAAGAAATTACAATAAAACTAGAAAATAAGTTACAACATGGCTGTAGCAAAAGCATTAGAAATCAATAATTACCTTGAATGTAAAGAATTAAACTTCTACTTATAAGATATAGGGAGACAAGTGATAAATAGAACAAAACCAGCTATATGCTTCTTCCATGAAATTTTTACATTGCTTACGAAGCCTACTTCACCTGTTAGTACATTTATAGACTGAAAATTAAGGGATAGAATAAGATACCATGTGAGTGGGATCCAAAAGAAGAAATAGCCATATTTAAGTGACACAAACTTTAAATCCAAAGCATTCAGAATAATTCACAATTGCCAAGAAATAAAACATCAATAGTCCATCATGAGTTGCTAAAGAATATAATATGGAACACATAATGGAATATTATCCCATTAAAAAGAATGAAATCTGGTCATTTACAACAGCATGCATAGAACTGGGAACAATGCTATTATGTGAAATAATCCAGGTGCAGAAAGGCAAATGCTGCATTTTCTCACTCATATGTAGAATCTTAATAAACTGATCTCATACAAGTTTAGAGTAAAATAGTGGTAACTAGAGGCCAGGGAAGAGGATGGAGCAAAGTTGAAAAGTGTGTACCAAAATACAGATGATGATAGATAACAATAATATACTATGCAATTCAAAATATAGAAAGCTTTCAAAGTTTTCAGCCCAAAGAAAAAGATATCTTGTGGTATTGCTGAGTGAATTTCATGAAAATAAAAAGATAAGTGTTTAAGGAGACAGATATGCTCAAATATATTTAAACATTACATCATGTACACATGCACTGAAATAGTGTATGGTACCTCATTAATATGTACTATCTATGTTTCTATGCAAGAATCAATTTAAAATAACAGTAAAAGAAAAATGATAAAATTTTGAAAAAAATAAAAACATTACAGAGCAACACATGGGAAAATAAACATCAAAATAACTGCAGAATTTTCATCAGAAATAAACGAAAGAGAAAGTAGTACATCTTTAAAATGAATAAAGATAAAAGCACCAAATGAATCTCAATCTTAACTTTTACTCTTCAAAAATGTAGGTAAAATAAGGATATTTCTAGAAAAAAAGAATTAAAATTATTTATGAAGCAACATTCTACACTACAAGAAATGCTAAAGGAAGATGACATGATACTCTACACAGAAAACTTCAAAAACTCCATTTAAAGACTACTAGAGGTAATAAACAAATGCAGTGGTGCAGCTGGATACAAAGTCAACACTCAAAAATCAATAGCATTCCTGTACACAAACAAAAAACTCACTGAGAGAGAAATTATGGAAATATCACCATTCACAATAGCATCTAGAACAATGAAATACTTAGGAATCAACTTAACTAAGAATGTAAAACACCTATAGCTGAAAATTATACTATGCTTAAAAAGGAGATTGAAGAGGATATTAGAAAATGGAAGGATATTCCTTGATCTTGGCTAGGAAGAACCAACATTGTGAAAATGGCCATACTTCCAAAACTGTTATACAGATTTAATGCACTCCCAAACAAAATACCATTAATATACCACACCGATCTAGAGAAAACACTCCAAAAATTCATTTGGAAACAGAAGAAATCTAGAATGGCAAAGGCAATACTGGGCAACAAAGGCAAGGCAGGAGCCATTGCAATTCCTCAATTCCTGACTTGAATTTATACTACAAAGCTACAGAGATAAAATCAGCATGGTACTGGCCAAGAAATAGACCTGAGGATCAAGGGAACATATTAGAAGATGCAAACACAACTACAAAGACACTCTCCCACCTGATATTTGACAAAGGGGCTAAACATGTTCACTGGAAGAAGGATAGCTTCTTTAATAAATGGTGCTGGAAAACTTGGCTTTCCACATACCAAAGACTGAAACTAGACCCATGTCTATCACCATGCACTAAACTAAAGTCAAAATTGATCAAAGATCTAAATACCAAAACAAAAACACTAAATCTACTGGAAGACAAGGTAGTAGATATCTTGGAGACATAGGGGTAGGCAAAAAGTTCATGAACAAAATGCAAACTGCATGGGAAGCACTTCAAAGAATCAACAACTGGGATCTCATCTCATTAAAAAGTTTTTGCACTTCAAAAGAAATCACCAACACAGTGAAGAGAAAAACCACAGAATGGGAAAGAATTTTAGCTAGTAATCTCTCAGACAAAGGACTTGTATCCAGAACATATAAAGAATTGAAAAACATCAAGCCCCCCAAATTCAAAGACCCTTTTCAAAAATGGGCATCTGAAATGAACACACATTTCACAGATGAAGATATACAAATGGCAAATAAATATATGAAGACGTGTTCACCATCACTGATCATTCAAGAAACACAAATTAAAACACCATTGAGATTTCATCTCACTCGAGAAAGAATGGCTGCCATCAAGAAATCAACTGATAACAAATGTTGGTGAGGCTGTGGAGAAAAAGGTACACTTCTCCACTATTGGTGGGTATTTCTGGGTATTTTCCCAGAAAAATTGAAAAGGTCATGTCACAGCAATATACATGCACCCATGTTTAGAGCAGCACAATTTGTAATAGCTAAATCTTGGATACAACCAAAATGACCATCAACCGCAGAATAGATGAAAAATATGTGGTATTTTTATACAATGAGATATTACTCAGCTATAAAAAAGGATGATCTTGAGGCTTTATAGGTAAATAGAGGCAACTATCCTCATTAGTGAAATAAATCAGACTCATTTGTAAATATCATAGTCTCTTTAGTATAAAAATTAACAATAAAAAACTGAAAGAGTAATAAGATCCAGCATGTATAATAGATATTATAATAATGAAAGGGAAAGAAAGTGCTCTAAAGGATATAACTGTATGCATGTTTAAGTATGCAAGACAGATAACCATACTACTAAATTTTTGTTAGTTTATCAAAGAGAATAGTTTGTGCTGTCATTGTTTGTACACTTTTTATGCTTTGATTTTGTGACTTGAACAACTACTTGCAAGATAACAATATGTAATTTTTAAAAAAAGAGAAAGAAATGCTGAAGGTAACCCTTTAGGCTGAAAGAAAATACCAGATGGTTATGGATACATGAATCTTTAGGAAGATAAGAAGTCTTGCAAATGATGAATAGCTGAATAAATATAACAGTTACTTTTCTTTTTAATACCTTTAAAAACATAATTTAAGGATATGTTTAAACTGTAAAATTTATAATGTATGCAGATGCAGTACATATAACAATTACAATGCAAAAGAAAGTAAAGAGTGTTAAACAGAATATAGAGTTACAAGTTTTTCACCATTTTGTTTAAAGTAACTCAGTATTAACACTACTTAAACTACAAAACTAAGGTACACATTGCAACCCCTATAGTAACCACTAAAAAAAATGTTATATGAAAGAGTATAACTGAAATTCCAAGGTGTAAAAAGGAATTCTAAACATTTATAAAACATTTATAATATATATAGCATTTATATAACATTTATTGTATATATTTAGCACATATATAATATATAACATACAATATAAATATATATTATAAATATCATATATTATAAATATTGTATATATATGCATATATATACAATATATACCATTGTATATATATACAATATATAAATATTGTGTGTATATATATATATATATATATATATATATCCTTTGGAGGAGAAAAAGACAAAAGAGGGAAAAAAAGGAAGGCAAAAATTTTAAATGGTTTGTCCCATCCTAAATATATCAATTTAAATTAAATATAAGTGGATTAATAATTCTAATATAAAAATACAGGTTGTATCCCAACATGGTGCCACACACCTGTAATTCCCACACTCTGTGAAAATGAGGCAGGGAAATCACAAGTTGGAGTCCAGCCTGAACAACATAACAATTTAATGAGATCCTGACTCAAAGTGAAAAATAAAAAAGTACTAGGTACATAGCTCAGTGTGAAGGCATTGGGTTCAATCCCCAGTACAAAAGAAAAGGAAAAAAAAATTTAAAACAGAGGTTTTCAGATCGATTTAAAAATGGAAGATCTTTCTCTATGCTGTTAATGTGAGATGTATTTTAATTACAAAAACATGTATAGCAGCACAACTGCCAACAGCTTAACTCTGGAAATAGCCTAGATGCCTATCAATAGAATGAATATATGTACTAAGGAAAATTATATATAAATTATATATGTAAATCATATATATAAATTATATATATATACATATATAGTGAAATGCTACTCTGTCATAAATAAGAATGAAATCATGTCATTTGCAAGAAAATGGATGGAACCTGAGACCATAATCTTAAGTAAAATAAATCAGAAACAGAAACTTAAATATCACATGGCTTCTTTTATGGAAGAAACCTAAAACACAAATAAATACTAAATAAGAAGAGACAGTACAAAAGAAAATGGTGATAGGAAGGAAGATCAAGAGGGATGAGGGGCAGGTAGAGAGGGAGGATAAAAGGAAGGAAAATGATTAAGATATGCTATGTACATATACCTAAGCCCAATGAAACCAGGATGTACTACAAACACATACTAATAGTATATAAAATCCAAGGTAGCCTAAATTACTGAAAAATAAATACCTTCAACATGCTGAGTGTTACAAAGACAGAGTGGCTTTCATCGCAGCTTTATTTATAATAGGCAAAGAACAAAGCCTACATTCTGTCAACTGGCAAGTGGATAAATAAACTATGATTCATCCACACACTGGAAGTGACTTGGCAATTAAAAGTACCTAAAAATTGATATATCCAATAACATGAATTCATCTCAAAAACGTGAAGGAGAAGCTTTATAAATTACAGGATATACTATTTGTTTCAATTTACTTCAGATTCAGTTCTAAAACAAGCAAAACTTAACTGTGGTGGGAAACACCAGAGGAGTGTTTCTAGGGGGGCTGCAACAAGACTGACAGAAGAACACACGGTGTCTGGATCAATGGTGATATTCTACACAGTGCATCACCGTGGTGGTGGCTACTCAGGCAGATGGAGTTATCAAAACCTGATAAAAGTACTCTTAAAGATTCTACACTTCAACTCAGGGCTAGTAATGTATCCTTGTAATCCCAGTATTCAAGAGGCAGAAGCAAGAGGACCATGGGCAATTTAGCAAGACTTTTGCCTCAATATCAAAAATTTATAAAGAGCAGGGGTTATAGCTCAGCGCAAAGGCCCTAGGTTCCATTCCTAGTGCCCAAAAAACGAAAGGATAGGATAGGATAGGATAGGATAGGGAAGGGAAGGGTAGGGAACGGAAGGGAAGGGAAGGGAAGGGGAGGGGAGGGGAGGGGAGGGGGGGGGGGGGGAGGGGAGGGGAGGGGAGGAGAGGAGAGGAGAGGAGAGGAGAGGAGAGGAGAGGAGAGGAAAGGAAAGGAAAGGAAAGGAAAGGAAAGGAAAGGAAAGGAAAGGAAAGGAAAGGAAAGGAAAGGCAAGGCAAGGCAAGGCAAGGCAAGGCAAGGCAAGCCAAGGCAAGGCAAGGCAAGGCAAGGCAAGGCAAGGCATGAAGGAGAGAAAGGAGATGAGGGAGAGGGGAAAAGAAAAGAGAAGTCTGCACTTCATCTTATATAAATTTATCACCAAAGGAAAATATAAACAAATATTGGACACTATTTCAAGACATGCACATGACATATTTAGGGGAAAGTGGGCAGTGTATTGATGTCTACAATTTCACTTGACATGAATCCAAAAAAGTAGCTGAAATGAGGAATATAGGAATAACTAGATATCTGACAAAGCAACAGAGTAAAATGTCCTAGACAGTAACATGTCCTACACAGTAGCTATGTGATCATTATTATACCAAATAGTCTGAAAATATGACTTTAAAGACCTTTATGTAAAGTACATGGGTATTAATTGTATTATTGCCTTTTCTCCTTTATTCATGCTTCTATGTATGCTTGAAATATTCCATAAATTCACTTTTAGATGAAATAAAAGGAGATAAAATGCCATGCAGCAAAGGGTAAATGACAAGTAACTGAGTCATAGGTCTTGGCCCTTTTATATTCGTGTAGTCATTAACTGACTGGACCTAACACAGTGGCAGAAATTTCTTTTTTTTTTTTTTTTGTACCAGGGATCGAACTCACGACCTTTCGCTTGCCAGGCAGGCGCTTAAGCCACTGAGCTAAATCCCCAGCCCCAAAGTGGCAGAAATTTCTGGTATTTTTTTCTCATTTTTTTTAAGGAATTAAGTGGGTTATAATACATATGTATTTTCATTTCCACAATTTTATGTATTTAAAATAGGTAAAAATATACTAAATGCAATTTTAGGACTTGCCTCCTGAAAAAATGCTATACTTAAGATAAAAAAATAACAAATGTGCACCAGTAAGTTTTTACCTGGCCTTCTATATCACTTCTTCCTAAATGTCACACTTAAGAAGAAAACAGAACACTCTAAAATCTTCACTGAATACTGCGATCATTTGAGAACCACAGCCATTGTCAGTATCCACCAGACAGCCATCCAGAACTGATATTGCTGATGAACTGCATGCAGTGGATGAATTAATGTTGAAAAACAAATTGTATTAAAATTTTCAATATGCAGTGCAGGGGGATGTGAATACACTCCTGGAAATCCAATACCACGCAGCCATGAAACTTTTCACTCCATACCTCTTAGATGTTCACATCACTCCCCAGGACTCTGTTACCCGAGAGTATCCTTTCTCTTTTTCGCTATTTTATGAGGCAGAACAAGTCCCTTGCCAGATGAAGCTGCTCCATCTCAGACTTCCAGCCTGCAGAACTATGAGTCAAAACAAAGCTCTCTTCTTCACAAATAACCTAGAATGAGATATTCTGCTAAAACAACAGGAAATAGACTAAGACAGTTGGGAAATATTTTGTAGGGCAACATTTCTAACCTTATGAAAAAGTCTTTCAAAGTTTTCAACATGCTCTCTGTTATGAAGAATTGGAAAGTTCGTTCATCAAGAACTATATTTGCTTTGAAAAAAACACTATAGTAAGGCTTTTGCTTTTTAATCTATAGAGCAATTTCCTTTTTCTTCTTTGCCTCCTATTTTTCTTTTGTTCTTCATCTTTGTTAAATTTCTTGTTTAATTTTTTCCTTTTTTATATTTAATTTTTGTTAATTATTTCTCAGTGTGCCAGGATGCCTAACACTTATGTGTTCTTTGACCTAGTAGAAGATGTTCCTTGTTGAATTCATTATTCAAGAAAGCATTTCGCAGGGACGATAAAAGGAAAAATAATGGATCCAAGTGAAAAATCTTTTTTTCTCACCATTTTGTACCTGAAAGGAACCTGCCATGTAAAAGAAAACCTATGTAGTTTTATTATATAAGTAATTATGCAAGCGTTTGAACCAGAACCCCTAATGTTGAAAGAAACATATATGCCACTAAGTAGATCCATATTTGTTTTTAAAAACTAATGCAAACTTCAGGTAATTGCAAAGTCCTCTTACTCATTGTACACAATAGTTTCAAGTAAGATAAAAGGCCAGAGACCGATGAAGAAGTAATAGTGGCTACATGCAATAAGTAATATTAGGATAGAACTGTTTCAGATGTTCTCTGAATTTTCTGCATGTCTATCTCTAATTAGTTTATGGTCTGAGGATATAGCTCAGTGATGCAGTGGCCTGCCTGGCAAATATGAGGTCTTGAGTTCAATTTCCAGTACAAAAAGAAAAATTAGTTTAAAGGCACTTCCTGAAACAATTGGATGAATATCTGTAACACTTTTTAAATTCCAAGAGAGACATGGTTTAATAATAAACATTAACTAAAATGTCCCAGAGGGAAAATATATTGTGTTACTGTTCTTACTGCTATTTCTTAAGGAGCCAGCAACCAAATGAATTGATGTTCCTTGAATTGGTCTGTAATAGTGTGAAAAAAAAAAAAAACTATTTCTACAGCCTGTCTTTCTTTGAGAGATAGGAAAAGTAACTGTACCCCCCGTGTGTCTCTTACAACATAAAACTGGGGATACAATGGGCATGACATAAAAATGGAAAGCAGAATTGAAGCCTCCTCTGAAGGAATTTTCTAAAGGCACTATTTCTGTATTACCCAAAGAAGAGGTGGAAGTATTACTATCTCCTGTCTCCATTTCTCACCAACATCCTCACTGTAAATAAAGAAATTATTTTCTAATATGTCAGTGTTTAGGAGATAAATTCTATTTTCCCACATAGAGCTTCCCTTTTTAAAACATGGAAGCAAAATGCGGGGATCTAGTAAGGGTCAAGTATGCCCATAGGGTCTGTGTTACATGCAAAACAGCAACACCTGGCTGCTTATCAAAATACTTGGACTTGGGAATTCTAGAGAAGCTGTCAGATTCGTTCCATGTTGGTTAAGGAATTCATACTAAACAGAAATTGCTTTCCTTATAAGTTATGTAGTATCACTATCTAAATGCTTTCCTTAAAAGTTATGTAGTATCACTTATCAATGACTGTATGTTCCTGCTAGCTTATAACAAAGCCAGAAATTGCTGGGAAGTTTTTTCATCTTTATATCAAAGTACTGGATTAAAATTCTTTTACTAGATATTTTATCCTCCCTCCCTATTGTTTCCACATAATCTTCTGACAAAGGCATGAATAAACCATATGAAGAAACTTAAATGGATCTAGAAAAATGAATATAAAACTAAACAAATGAGGCAAGTCTTAGAGATACACAGCACTGAAAAGATATTGTTTGTAATGTCTTATCTCCATATTTCAACTATGTTCAACACTATTAATAACATTAAATAGAAACACAACAGGAGAAATTACATTTAAGTTATAGTATTTATTGAAAAATAAATTATTCAGCATCATAAAATGCTATGTTCCAAATAAGTTCATGCATGTTCTTATAAAACTGTATCTTCGGAACAGTTCCTTTTTGAAACATGTTTGTAACAGTCACTGTTGACAGAAAATGTTTTAAAGTTCTAAATACACAGGTTAGTATGTGAGTTATATTCCAAAAATAAAGCTTAAAAAAAAGACTAACCAGATAGCAGTAGAGACGCATAAGTAAAGAACTAAATAAACAGAACTCTCTTTCTGAACAAGTGGAAAATAGCTAAATACGAAATTCTCTCGATTCCAATTGCTTTTGAACCTCAATTGAACTGCCCCATGAGGCATGTAGTTTGCTATCAACTGGCAACACAGAAAAAGCAGCACACTTTCCAGACTCTTAACAGAAAGAAGAACCTTGAACTCACTACTAATCCATACAAATTAAAAACTGCATTCCTAGAAATGTCACTTGTACAGAGCAATCTAAGTTTTATGGAGTCCCACTACTTCCTAAGCCTTGAGTTTAGACATCAGACCTAACTTTAATCTTCTCCTCTTTACCTTCTTCTACTCTTCTGCAGGACTTTTCATCACATACATAATTAGCTGATGTCAGTTCTCAAAGAAAGATTATAAGTTTGATGAGGGCAAATATATAGATTTCCCACCTGTTCCAGCACTCAACACACAAAGATTCACTCAATAGATCACTCCTGAATGCATGAATAATCTTCAATTTGTTTTCATCACTGATTTTTGCCTTTATAAGATGCTATATAATTTACAACTAGTTTTTACTAGAATGATGTGTACATTTTCTATATGAAAGGACTATGTTTTCTGAAGTGCAGTGTTCTCTCTATGAAGAATCAAGAAATATACTCCCCACGAGTCTATATTACCTGAATTAGTTGCATATCTCCTGAAGGAGCAGCTTATGCTCTCAATGCTGACCTATGTCTTAGAATTGCTTTCACCTTCGTGTACATCACTAAAGAGCTGAGGGTTAAACGTGCAGACCAAATCTAACTAGTACCTAAGGCTTCACTGAAGTAATTGGGTTCCAAAGTACACTTCACATTCTGCCATTTCTTCTCCTCTGACTGTCCCTTGGCTTCATTTCCCTCACTTAGTTTTACATTTATTTTATGTATCTTTGTAATTGATCTTAATTTCTTTTTGGAACAAGGAAGTACATAAACAAGTGGATTTTTCTCCTTCATGATAAAAGCTATTAACTTTGCTGTAGAGAAAATATATACTTTGGCAATGTATTACTGATTTTAAGAGACTTTGGTAATACCTAGTAAAGAGAATATACTATTTGAATCCATATAGTATAGTTTTAGTTTTATGTACATAGATGTACATAGACGTACATAGTTTTATGTACGTAGACACAAGACAACTACACAATGTCCATTTTTTATTATGTTATACACATTATGTTAATGCTACAAAATATTTTAAAATAAAAAGCAAAATAATGTAATCAGACCTGGAGAAACTTCAGTCTTACTTATTTTCAGAATATTAGAAATAAAATAATTCAGGAAACTGTAAAAGTACCTGGAAATCATTAGTACAAAGTGAACAAAATTACCCTTCTCTCCTAAATTATGTTTTGGATATATTTTGCCTCCCTGATCCATTCTCTCCTTCACAGAAAAAAATCATCAATTTTTCATGGGAGGTGGATTCTCAGGAGACAGAGAAATAGATAATGCTAGATAATAACCAAAAATCACAATTTATTTTTGGGAACTAGCCTTTGAATTGAATAGTTCCTCAGAAATCCAGGTGCATTCTATCATAATCTAACAAAATCTGAATATTACTGTGCTTGCTTTTCATATCCCTACAGTTATATATCAGGTGCACATAATTGAAAGAAAGAAAGAAACAATGATAAAAGAACACACACACAGAGTCAACTGGTCCAAAATAAAAAAGCATCCCTACCACAAGAATCATGCCTATCTCTGCTCCAGATTCATGTGGAGAACTACTGTTGATCTATTTTAACACACTTCTTTAAATTTTGCATGCGTTTATAAATGCAGTTATCATTATCATTGTTGCTTATTGCTGCATGATTGCTCTCTTTCAGTCAAGTACAAAGGAAGCCTGACTATAAATGTTTTGTTATGGAATTGCTATTCAAGCAATAAAATAAGATTATAATGATAGTAGAAAAAATTTACCTAAGGCTGCCATATAGACTGGTAGTGTACAGACCAAGGGGCACCAGACACCTCTAGCCATATTTTCCCTACTCTCTAGATTCTTCCACAACGTCTATACTCATATCTGCAAGCTTTCAAAGACAATGATGAATACTTTTAGCATAAGATGTTAAAAGGCACTGGTTATTATTAGCAATGTTATTGTTATTGTACTTATGAAACATGGGATAAATTAATTTTAGAGTTTGTTTCTTTCAGAGACAAAGTCACTTTTAAGTTCTTTGGAGGCAACTGTATAAATATGTAGTGTATATATGTATATTTCACATATATGTCACACAACAAAGATATATATACAAACATATGCAGTATATATAATATGTACATATCATATATATTACAAATACATATTTCACACAGAACTATAGCCTGTACTATGCATATATTATATACATGCATATACATATTTATGTACATACACATCACACACACACATATATATCATACATACACATACACTTATGCAATGAATCTGCATTGAAAATGCTTTTGCTAGTATCAGGAGTAGCTGTGCACTGCCACCCAGGGGCTACCTATAACACTTGAACACTGTTATCTTGCCAAAAGACATTTAGTATTTAGAGAATATATACTAGACAGTCCTATATGGTAGCTATTAACATTCCTACTGCATTACTCTGCAGTTTTGGTATTATTTTCTGTAGAATAAATGTGCATTTCAAAGAAAAGCAAAGAAAATGAAGAGAAAAAAAAAGAATGCCAAACAAGCAAAAGACCACCTAGAAGGGAGCAAACAAATTATACTGACAAGACTGTCAAAAAGGAATAAGAAGGAAAAAGGAAAAGGAGGGGATTGATCAGGGTTTCATGCCCACTACTCTAGCTAAATATCCCTTCTTGTAACAGTAAAGACAAATAAAATACAAAGAAAAGATAAAGAAAAAGATTACAGACCTGACCACTGTTTGATAAATGGCACCCTACTTCACTTTGCTTATTGTGTACTTCATACCTCACTCCTGAATATGGAAGAGAATTTTATTAAAGATTTAGCCCCACTGGTGGTGGTGACTGGCTCACAGTAATTTTCTTACAAAGTAGTTTAATCTATCACAGGGCAGACAGTGCACCTTCTTACCATGTATCATATCTGTCTATTGAGTAAGTGCTATCCAAATCCAATTTCTTTTCATTTTTGGAACCTGTGATGCATATTCAAGACACATTTTCATTTTGTCTTTTCCCTAAATTGGGTGTATAAGGTGTAAGAAAAAACACTACTAATAAAAAGGAAATCTTCACTCTATGGCTTCTATATCATTCTGGCCATTTTTTGTATCTTACAAAAATAAATTGGATAATTTTAATGACATACAATATTAGTCACATGTGGAGTCCCCAAGACCTTTCATATTTATGGATATGAGTATGAAGTATTGCATCACTGATTATGAAATGAACTTAGAAAATCATTACAGTGAAGTTCCAGTTTTGAGCTTTGTAGAGTACATAGAGGTATCTCATTCAATAATGAGATGACTTGTGCAATAATAGAGAAACCCTTTCAACCAAAATCATTCAGCAGTTTATTATGTGATAAAATGTAAATCCAGATGTGTCATCAGCAAGGTACATTCAGAGTGCTGTTTTATGCTGTGTTATGGAATCACGGAAATTAGAGGTCATTCACTTCATCTGCTCCTAAGGCTCTCTGCAAATATTCTCAAATGCAGAGTCCAGCCTCCCATCGTGAGAGTCTATTATTTCTCCTTCTATTGCTTTACTTTTTTCCCAATGATGAACTATTTTGTAATCTGGCAATTGTTTCATTTACATGTGACTGGTCTTTTTGTAACAAGTAAGCAGACTGCCTTTATCTAGCTATAACAAATCCTCCACACTACTATTATATTCCTCATATAGTTTTCCTTTAAAACTGACCTTACACATTTTTAATTAAAAGACCAATGCTACATTTTAACCAACAAAATGTACATTTTACAGTCACAAGCTGTTACTGTCCAACAGTCTCCTGGAGTCAGAAATCCAAAATACAGAAATGCTGGAGTCAGAAATTCAAAATATCTACAATTTAAAATCATTTATATCTCCACCAATTCCAAGCTATTTCCATTCTTAGCTTGAATTTTATGAATCTTTTTCTGACTGCAAATACAAATATAACATTTTGGAAAAACTGAAATTAACTTTTTAATTAGAAAAATTTGAGTGCCCCTTCAACCTTATCCAACTCCTTCAATTTACATTGAGAAAATATTTGAGTAATTTGTCTACATCGCCAAACAATTTATTAACATATAATTAGAAAAGCATAGATTTTAAATCTAAAAGATCTTTAAAATCCTCCCTCTGCAGTTAACTAACCCTGTGATTTTGAGTAAACCATCTCAGTTACCTGTCTGTAAGATCGAACAACAGTTAACACAGGAGTTTGTTATGAAAATCAGATGACGTAATGTACTTAAACTGTTATTAGCACAATGCCTGGTACACAGTAACAGCTCCATAAATGACTAATTTGTCACAAAAGAAAGCCTAGAAATCAATGTTTATTAAGACTTCCTTAGAACATTTATTTATGAGCTCTATCATCTCTCTTTCACCTAACTATATATAAAAAATCAGTACTTAAGATCAGGGCAAAATTAAGCTTTCACCTCAAACCAACACAAGGTATTCACTTATCATAAAATTTAAATTTGTTACAACTAAAGATGCTTCAGATAGTGCATTTGTATGAAATATTAGCATTGTAATATTGCACCGGGAAGAATTTAGCACAGTTTGAGGGTAAATGAGACATAATAAATTGGTAACATTGCAATGAATCTGATTTCTTATCACTTTCCTAACACAGATTGACAATCAATATTTGAATACTTTTTAACACGTTAATGCCATTATATAGTCTTTGCTTTCAAATTTTTTAAATGTATTTTTACATTATAAAAATAATTCATATAGTGAAGAAAACTTTTGAGAGTAAAAATGAGAAATATATAACCCTACTGCCCAGATATATTTTTAGTATTTTGATTAAAATCTTTAAGATACATTATTTAATATATTGGGTTAATCATTTATATATGAAAAAGATGTTATATCACTTTATATTCTTTTTCCCAATTATAAATGATTAGCATTTATCCATATGATTATACATTTTTGAAAACATGAGTTTTAAGTGGGATATCATAGGAACATGACACTTTGTTATTTAACTCCCATTCTGTTGTAAAATATTTCTGCTACTCTTAATAATTCTATAATAAGCATTCTTTATTTCTACAAGTTATTTTGAATTAGGATTTTTTATCATTCATTAAACTAAAAACTCCTTGAAGGCACAGCTTTAGTCCAACCTATATTTGAATTTATTTACTGTGTGCACGGTATGAATATTTATTCAATAACAACTACTCTGAGAACAATATCCCCATTAATTAATATTCAATGATACCATCTTTTTTTACACACACTGTGAAACTAATTCATAATTTGTAATTCACACCACTTTGATTTCTTTATAGTGCCATAGAAAATTAATAATTACTGCTAAATAGCCCTCTCCCTGGAAATTTCCTCTATAAAACAAGGATATCCTTCAATAGCAATACAGTCAAGAAACACCCATAAATTCACCTGCATTGTTAGTACCTAAATGCCTCTACTGGGAAGAAATAAGAAGGTTGACAACCAGGAAAAATATATTTTGGGGCTGGAGATTTAACTCAGCGGCATAAGCGCCTTCCTTGTAAGCGCGCAGTCGTGAGTTCGATATCTGGTACCAAAAAAAAAAAAAAAAATCATGTTTTATACCAGTTACAAGCCCCTAACTTTTAAATGTGATGTTTTAAAAATCCAAAACAATAACATTGTTTCATATTTCTGACAGTTATTCCACATTCAAAAACCATGTCTGTCATATATATTTACCTATTTGGAGAAATTAAATTTGTAACAGCAATAAAAAAATCAAATAATAATTTGAGATCTGATGTATATTACCTGCACTGGACTTGGAAACGTCCACTGTGGAGATTGACTTGAGAATAATTTTGAAGTGAGGTCATTCTACCATAACAATAAAGAAGAAAGAACCAAATTGCATCATGCCAAAATAAAAAAAAACACTAGAAAGCTGACCATTTTGAGAATGATTATAACTGTCACTGGAGGAAAAAAAATGGGCAAAAATTATACTCTTTGAAAAAAACACAAGCTTTTCTTTTTTAAAAATGTGTCTGCTTACAAATTTAAACCAATACTACATGTTCTCTATTCACTGCATTTAAAATTTTAGTCTGATTCTTTCGAAGTAAGATGTGATCTACTGGCAACAAAAAGCTATTATTTTTAATGTTACCTTATTTATATTCAAAGAAGAGTATTTATAAGGCATAAGCACCAGTTATAACGAAAAACAGTGCAGATGATGAGTCTTGTACTCCATTACGACGCATTCAATAATACAAAAGTCTCATGCCAAAAAACAAAGACTAAGACCTATTTAACTACAGTTATGTAGAGATGATTTGAAAATTTGTAACAAGTTTATTTTCACACTTCCAGTACTATCAGTTACCAGGGTCAGCAATACAATTAAATCATCTAATCAAGAGCAGACATTTTGTTTTATGTAAGATTGTACCTACTACCACACAGCGCCACCTGGCAGCAGGACGAAGAACTGTGTCGCTGTGGCCTAATGATGATAAAGCCATTAATTGGTTCTATACACTGTGTTTTCCTGAAAGACCCCAAATGATGCTGACCTCATCTTCCTCATTAAAATGGACACATTCAGGCACCAACTCTAAAAAGATAGTGTTTTTGTTCACTTGGTTTTTGTTATTTGCACTTCTTAAGCATCTTAATTTAGAGCACTGCATTTCCAAAAAACACCTTCACTGCAGCTGATCACAACTGATAATGATGAACGTATGTACAATTTTCAAAAACAATTTGTCACCAGTTTGCACAGAGATCATCACAAGTTAATTTTCAACAGTGACACAAAGAAAAATCTACTGTCAGTGAAATGTAGCTGTTTTCCTCTTTGAAAAAGGAAATGCAACAACAAAAGTAATATACACACACTTGAATCATTCCTACTTTTACAGTAACTTAACCTATATTTTTAATATGTTAAGATTGTTATATGTTTTCTTAATAGTTCCATATTGTGCTTTTATATTTTCATACAGAAATGCTTATGAAAATATTACACTTAATGATGATAGAAAATTTGAAGTATCCATAATACAATTTAAATCTCTTGCATGATTCTTTATCATTCCTAGTTTTATTTATGATTACCCACATATAAATATATTTATTTATATCTTATGCATGAATCTAAACACATGATTTATGTATAATAACATGAATGAAATCTTTCAACCCTTTGCTATTTCTCTTCGCAATGATTTACTTTAACCCAAGTACATCTAACCAACTAGAAATATTCATAAAACAAAGGCTGAAATAGTAGCTGCTTCCAGAATCTGATCAAAATCAGTTTTTCTTTTTGAATGAAAAGGAAATTTTATATTCATTACTTTGTCTTTAAAAATTATCATTTGTCATTCTCATTTATTCATAGCTTGGAAATAAAAAGGTCTTTTTAAAGGGAAAAGAGAAAAATAAGAAACTGATGACAGTAATCCTCTTTGTACCACCCCAGTTTTTCCTTATCATAAAGAAACAAATAATATTTGACATCCACTCAATTTGTAGGGCAATTACATTGAAATATATTATTTTTCCTTGTGTCTCTAATCTTTTCTTCTATAGTATCTCAAAACTAAAAATTTATCTTATAACCAATAAAAAACATGCCTGCAAGATATATAAAGGGTTTCAGAAATGTTCACCCAGTAAAAATGTAAGATGGAGGATACAGCACACTTTGCATCACACACTCAAAGAAATACCTCGTGTTTACGTTTCTTTCAGAACTCATACTGGTATACAACAGGCAGCAAGAAATGTTACAGAAGTGGTATACTTTTTGGAAAGTACTTAAATCATTTCTTGCTCATCCATTTCCATTCTTTTCTTGAATGGTTAGAATAGTAGTCACCATATTAACAATGAAAAAGTGAAAAAGTGGAGTTTTTAACAATCTATGCCTTTGTCTATGCTTCCCCATACTAGTGGTTTGTCTTCCTGGCTAATGTAGAGGATAAACCTTTAACTCAAAATTGGACTGAACAAGAGGTAGGTTATTCAGAAACCTTTGTGACCTCATTTTCATACTTAATGTGCTGAGCAGAATGGCAGGTAGAACCCAACCTACTGGGTTACCCTCAGGGGCTGACCAAGGCAGAAAAGCCCCAGGTTCACATGTCTTGACTATGTTGGAAAGACCAAGCTTTTCACTTCTGTAGGCAGGATGTGTATTAGTCTTTTCTGGATCATTGCAGCTTAATACACTCATGAGTAGAAACACACACAAATATAAATACAAATACAATACGTGGGATATGCATGGGTACCTCTTAGGCCCCACTTCATATTCTCTTGGCTCACTTTTTTCCAGAAACTTCTACTAGGACAGCCAATTGTCCTTCAATATGATCTGTAAATCTTTGCCTTAAGGACACCGGGTGCCTGTACTAAGGACTGCGATAAAATTTGCAGTAGAAATGCAAATGACAGTAACTCTCTTTGTACCGCCCCAGTTCTAGTAGAAAATGAAAACACAAGTTCTCTTGTCTACAAATAATTATGAATTTTAAAACAGCGAGAGGAGAGAATTAAATTAAGATTGAGACCTTCAAAATCTGTGTCCTTAAGGGCCTGGGATTTAGCTCAGTGGCGTAAGCGCCTGCCTGGCAAGCGTGAAGTCATGAGTTTGAAAAAAAAATGTGTCCCCTTGAAATTGAACAGATTAAAACTCAGGGAAGCCATCCAAGTTCTCTCGACTTCCGTAATCAAACATCACATGTTGGCGTTGCTCCAACTACACCTGGAAATGTGCAAGTACGTGTTAGCAGCAATAAAAAAAGAAATTATGCATTGGGGTTGGAAGCTAGTTCATTCCTGGATGTATAATTCTTAATTTTAATTTTTTTATTTTTAAAAAGCGAAACAGAAAAAAGGGTAGAAATAATGCAGAATTTCAAACAACTAACAGTAAGAAATCAACACTAGTTAATATGTTACACATTGTTATCTTAGAAGTAGTTGCTCAAGTTACAAAATCAAAGCATTAAAAAATGAACAGACAATCAAACAATGACAGCACAAACCATCCTTTCTGATGAACTAACAGAGAATTAGTAATATGGTTATCTATCTTGCTCACTTAAACATACATAAAGTTATATATGTTTACCTACAAGTTGTTCTTTGTTTTGAGCACTTTCTTTCTCTTTCATTATTACAATATATATTGTACATTTTGGATCTTATTACTCTTTAGTTTTTTATTTTTATTTTTATATCTGAATACTATTCCATTGCATAAAAATACACTTTTTCATCCATTCTGTGGTTGATGGGCATTTTGGTTGATTCCAAGATTTAGCTATTACAAATTGTACTGCTATAAACATAGGTGCACGTATATCACTGTGACGTGACCTTTTCAGTTTTTCTGAGAAAATACCCAGGAAGGGAATAGCTGGATTGAATGGGACTTCCAATGCTAGTTTTTTGAGAAATCTCCATACTGATTTCCACAGTTGCCACACCAATCTACAGTACCACCAACAGTGGACCAGTGTTCCTTTTTCCCCGCAGCCTTGCCAACATTTGTTATCAGTTGATTTCTTGATGGCAGCCATTCTTTCAGGGGTGAGATGGAATTTCAAGGCTGTTTTAATTTGCATTTCTCAAATGACCAGTGATGGTGAACATTTCTTCATGTATTTTACAATTTTTAAATATATTTTATAGGTTCTTCAAGGGAACCCAACTAATAAAACACCTAAAATCATCACTCTCCTCTTTTTCCCCTCTTGTCAGTTACTTTTAGTCCTTCCCCCCCAAAAATGTACATCAAAACAGCCCCGGTGTCAAAATATGCTTTGGAGATTTGCTAGGCTATCACAGGGCAGAAGATAGGTTGGGTGAGTGTGGGCTGGCATGAAAACGATAGCCAGATTTACAAGTTATGGCAATAGTAACAAAGTCCTGAAAAATAAATGATTTAGAAATTAGAAAGCTAGATTAAAAAGGACTTAGCAGCTGAGTGCAGTAGACGGAAAACAGAATTGAATTACAACTGAAAGACTTTCTCTCTGAAAAAAATAGATGGGGACAATGCTGACCAAATTAAGGAACTCTGAGACAATTTGAAGTATAAAAATAATAAACTAGGTTTTGTATCTTTTGGCCTTGAAGTGCATCTAAGGTTATTACCCAGAAAAAATGTATCAGCAGCCAGTTTTATTAGATTCTGATGTCCATAAAGACTACAGGGTAAAGGCACAGTGATGAGTATGACTATAAATACATAAATAAACAGATGTTGAATACAGACATAGGGGCTGGGGATTTAGCTCAGTGGCTTAAGCGCCTGCCTGGCAAGCGCGAGGTTGTGAGTTAGATCCCCAGTACCAAAAAAAAAAAAAAAAAAGAATACAGAAATAAAATTGAAGGAAATTTTCTCAAAAAATTATTATAATGACATTTATTCTTTATTTTTATTATTTAAGCTCTTGCTGGCAATGTGTTACACTTTAAAATACTTCTGTAAGAACTAAAAACAATAATAAGAAAAACAGGATCAACTAAGTATTATATTTAATTATTTTAGTGTAAATTGCTTCTATATTCAATCCTTTAAAATTTCAAGGTTTCTATATCTCTTTTGTATTATCCTATCTTTTCAAATGATATAACCTACTTGAGAGTTTCAATAAATTTAAAATTTTATTAGAAAATGGAAACATTAATACTTTGGTGAACTGCCAAAACTGTAAGCTTCCAAAGATTTTCCATATGACCCCAGATATTTAGCCAAGAACTATAGGGCAAATCTTTTCTTTAAGTAACATTTACTGCAAAAATCATGCAATCTTTCATTTCTATAGGAAACAGATACCAAATTGGTTTTAAGGTGGCCGTTTGAAATTAGATATACTTAGAATCATTAAATTTGGCTTTTTAAATATGTCTTGGGAAGACTTAAACTCTATCTGAATATTTGGAGTTGATCGCCACCTGAAATTGATTATTTACATATACATTTTCTTTACAATTCTGTTTCTGAGATCATATGTACTTTCAGAGTTACCAGCTCCTTCAAAGGTGGAGCAGTCCATGTGAATCCTAAGGAAGTGAGATTGGCATGGAGTAGGAGATATTTTTGATTTTCCTAACAAAATATTTTTAGAACTTTTAGAAAGTTAAAAGAAAGACAAGACACCTAAACTTAGAGTAGGCCTGAACCAGAATATATCCATAAGAACAGCTGCACCAAAGCTTGTATAGCAAAATACAAAGGTACTGTGAGAAAAAAAAAATTTTTTTAAATGAGATAGAAAGGATTTCCTTAAAAAAAAAAAAACAAACAGACTGACACAACAGACACCAAAGTTTAAAATAACAAGATGACAAAAGTTATGTGGGACACTAATAGATTAGCTCTGAGCTGCAACCACCTAAGTGAGTAATGGCAAGCTATACATGATAATAGAATTCTGATCCATAATCTCTAGAGTATTCTGCTCAGAATGGTCAGCATTCCAGCTTTCTTTTTTGTTTGCTGTCCTCATAATTCAGGATTGAGACCAAGTTAAATATGCCTTCCACACCGGTGACCCAACATGCTTGTCTTCTAGCTAACCTACTTCCACTTTCTTCATGCCAATAACCTTCAATCAAAACACAGTAGAGGCCTTCTGTTTTTTTCTGTTATTGAATGTCCCTACTTCCCCATCTGCCCTTGAATCTCTGCCAAAAATATTCACATGATAGGTGGCTGTCTCCCTTCATCTAGCAAGCTCTGAATACTAACTTCCATTTGCTCTTATTTTGGTGGGCTTCATTTCCAGTATAGACAGATCTCTCTATATTATTTCTTACAATCTCATATTAATCTACAATTACCTCAATAATTTCAATTAATAGGCCTAGAATTAAAAAATATTTTGTCCATACAGTGGTACTTTATCTCTCTCTTCATTCCACACAACTTGTTTTACATTTTTCTTTTATAGTAGACTACCACAGAGTTACTGCTTAGAACAGATAGGAAAAATGATTGCAGGGGAAAAAAAGAAATTCTTGGAATAGGTCTACTAAAAATATCTTTTAAATTGCCAAAAGCCTAACCTATCTTTAGCTGCATATAAATGTACCTTTATATCCTGATTGGTCTATCAACTTAATTGGGAGGGACTTCTTAGCTAAAGACAATATTTTTCAAATATTTTATTCACAAATTAGAGCTCAGAAACTGTGTATACCTGCACTCTAGGTCCAGTGGAAGATTTCAGAATATACTCTGAAAATAGATTCTCTGAGACATGTGTGGTAAGACTTTCTAAGGAAGGAATGCTGGAATAGCTAGGTTTAAATCTTGCTACCAATAGCATAATGACAAATCTTCTACAAAGCTATGTAAAGACAATCAACCAAACCATTCATACCATAGTGAATTAAATTCAGCACATAAATAAATATGCAGAAACCAGCAACAACTAAAACATATTCCAAAAGATGCTCACATTGCTTTCTGCAATACTATTCAGATGCATATTATTTAATATTCCATGGGATGTAATTTTGTGGCCCTTTAAGCTCCTGCTCCTTAGAATATAGTGCAGGATACACAGCAGAGGCAAAACTTAGGATCTTGTTAGAAACGCAGAACTCAGTACCACCACAAGCCTACTAATTCAAAATCGGCACTTTAGAAATACCCCTACATCTGCCCATGTAGATCTGAAAAGCAGCACTACCAACTCACAAAACCTACTTAGAGAAAGTATGATCAAGCACTTAAGAATTATTACGCAGTATTCTAAAACTTATATATGGACCAAAAAGCATCAATGCAAAAAAAAAATTGAAGGTTTAGTTTCATATCATCTTCCTTGAAAGGCTAAAATCTTTTTAAGAAATCTTTCAAATGCTTAAAACTTCTTTTATCAAGTTTCAATTACAAGTAATAAACCATAGAGTGATTTTGCAATTAGAGGTAAGTTTGTTTAGCAAATGCAGCTGAGGCCAGGAGAGGGGAGGGATTGCAAATTGTTGTCAATCTAGCAGAAAGAAAATGCAGCTCAGATCAATTTTCTCAGTCACTATCAAAAACAGCATTTTCTTTTGGGTGGGTGTGATTCTCTTTTTACATAATAAAATTATTCCTATTATTTACAGATAGTTGTACAGCCTTGATATACCAGTGTGACTTTTAGCAAATTTTACAACTTTTTGA
The DNA here is from genome assembly GCA_004027295.1 of Dolichotis patagonum. Taxonomy (NCBI): domain Eukaryota; kingdom Metazoa; phylum Chordata; class Mammalia; order Rodentia; family Caviidae; genus Dolichotis; species Dolichotis patagonum. The sequence goes on along the minus strand of PVJX010007968.1, from coordinate 8,492 downwards.
ATTTCAATTTCTTTCCTTATAAAAATTAGACTGCATTACCCATTCCATAGGAGTTTGGAATTAAATAGAATATAATTAGAAATTGTAAGTAAATGCTAAACACACAATAAACACTAGCTTCATTACTATCATATGTGGTCATTTTAGTTAACTGGATTTTTGTCAAATATTCCTATCATTGATAGTTGTAATTGGCAAGAAAGCCAATGAGTGGTAGTTAAATATTTTAGTTAACAATACATATTTTGAATTAAAACAGACTGAAAGATAAAAAGAAAATGTAGAAATGTTATTATTAATTACACAATAATATTATACACAAATTTTTTGTAGGTATTTATCAAGTTAGTCAATCTTTTTGTCATCCTCATTTCATATATGTGGTTATTGAGAAACAGAATTAGCACCTTTCCTAAGCTAGTAAATGAAAGTATGAAGATTAGTGTCCAGGGAGATTTGTTCTAAAGTATATCTTATTAAAGCTTATGAGGTTACTAAAGTTTCCTATTTTAATTAAAATCTGTTACACATCTATAAATATTTAATGTAATACATCAAATATAAACTTTACAATTAAATTACATCACTAGCTTGTTCCTAATCAATTTATAAAGTAAATCAATTCTTACAGATATTACATTCCCACAAATCATGTATTAGTCAACTTTAAATGTGTACCACCAATTAGAAATAAAAATTTGTGGTAACGGTTAACAGCAAAATAAAATAAAATGTTCATTTTAAAAGTAGATAGGTGAGACACATTCTACATTGAAGAAACTAGAAAATAAACAAACCACCTTTAATTTCCTGTGTCTTGAAAATACTTAAAGGACAAGAATATATTCTTTAAAATCCTTACCTGGGTAAATTCAGCAGATTAAAAAAAAAAAAGGAAGACAAGACAAAAATTAAATACATACTCAATACCTGGGATAAGATACCCCATGTGGAGAAAAAATACTTCTGAGTCTATAATACTACCAAAATCAAAACCAAAATCAAAGATATCACAAGAAAAAAAATTACGAACCCTCCTTATATTAGAAGCAAAAAATTTTAATAAAATACTAGTTTGTATAAGAAACATATTTGATTTTTTTTGCATTATACTTAAAAAGAACTAGAATTTATACTAGAAAACACAGTTGGTTTAACTTACAAAAATCAACTAATAACAATGCACAGTATTAGTTCAATACAATACAAAACTTTATCAATTGATGGCAAAAAAGACTTAGTAAATTCCACCAACCATTCATTAAAAAACAAATTAAACAAAGCAGAAAAAAGGGAAGAAAAGTATTATAGTCAGGGTTTACAAGGGAAAAGATTTAATACAGGACACAAAAGTTATAGGGTTATTTTGTAGTATTCACCAAAAAGTCAAATGCAAAAATGCCTGGGGGATCTGCCCACACACTAGAGATCCAAAGAATCCAGCTGAGGGCCTGGATCCTGTAGCAACATCCTGCACAAATCCAGCTGAAGACCTAGAGCCATGTCAATGCCTTCTATGAGCCCAACTGGAGACTTAGAGCCCATGACAATACTACCCAAAGTGACTGAATCTGTTGCTTATGACATGATGTTGACTACCGGAAACATTGCTGCAGACACAGCAAAGCCTAATGGTGGAACCCCTGGCACAAGAATTAAAACCTTCAGAGGAGTGGACCTAGAATAAATTGCAGGTACTTTTGCCAATGGATTAGCCAACAAGGACTTCCCAAAAAAAGACAAGACATTGATGGAAAAATTGACATTATATATTATGACTGTTTCCTTGGTCAAGCAGTAGATGTACACAAAGGCAGAGGAACAAGTGAGAAGGTAGAACAAAGGTCTTTATCCTGCACCTCTTAAGATAAATTATGTGGTAAAGACGGAAACTGGATAAGGGAATAAAACTGATTATGATGAAGAATTTCAAAAATGTTCATAGCTTGCAGTGACCAAAGAAGTAAAGACATTGCTGGAACATTATCATGGTCAGGTCCTGTGCAACAAGAACAAATCTGAAACTCCACAGAAGCATACTAAGCATGCAGGTATTCTTGGGAGACAGTAGAAGGGAGCTGGCACTGCCCAAATCTTCACAGACAAGGGTCCGACAACCATACTTTAATAAAAGCTGCAGGATAGGCTAGGCCAGGCACAGCAGCAAATGCTCAAAGAATCAAAAGATAAAGAAGAAGGCTCTAACCTCATTTGGAAGGGATTCTATCTTAAACAACTTGACTGGTCAGTGTGATTATCAGGGTATCCAAAGGTCTATGGTGTGATTGAAGCTGTTTTTGAAGACCATGGCCTTCAAACCATACAGTGCTAAAGGAAGCAGAAATGCTGACCCCAGATCACAGTATCTTTCTCAGCAACTTATCTACTCTCTCCAATCAATGACATCGTTGCTATCAGTGAAGCAACTGAGGAGATGGGTATGCAGTACTTCTCTCCCATGGACAAAACACAGCTACTCAAATCACCATAACTTAGTAACCCTTCAGGGAAATAACTGGTTCAGCTATAGCAGTTGTTCTCAAGTAAGGGAAGGTCTTGAAACTATCCAGCTTCTATCCCACCTGATGTCTTGCATTGATGATATTTGTAGTTATGTAAATCCCCAGGAAGTAGTTGATCCGAAGAAGCTAGATTCCTTGATACAATCTTTGTGTTTCTTGTGAGTGCTGCTAACTTGGCATATGAAGTTAGTATGGATGTAGCAAAACATGTGGCAGAAGATCTAGGCAAAGCCCTTAGGAAATGGTTTGAAAATGAAACAGATGGTATCCAAGGGTTTCCTGGGTCAGAAGACTGAAAGCAATTTTCATGTCTAGTAGGAGGGTTCAAACAATAGGAGCTCAAATTTGTACACTGATAATAGCTTGGTAAACCTGAGACAGAATACAAACTCCAATATCTCCTCTGATAGATATATCCATTCTACCTGTTGTAAGATTGTGAATGAGGCAGTCATATTCCTACAGGAGGAGATCATGGCCTTACCTGTAGGAGACACTGATGCAGTCTTCAGCACTGGCCTCTCACCTTGTCTTGGAGGTCCCTTTCAATTTTGTGAATGTGTGTAGTCCTAATAGTGTAATGGATTGGCTCAAGAATTAGGAGACTGTCTACAGAAAACAGCCCATATTGTAGTAACTGCTCTTTCACTATGCTAACATCCCTAGCAAAAAATCTAGCCACTAAGCAAGCCCTTGCATACGTCCCAGTTAATATGTGAACCCCAACTGCCAGGAATGTTTATTCTTCAAGAGAATGCTACTTAGATATATTATACCAGCCAGAGGAAGAAAAGCTCTGGTGTTGAGTGAATCACTCCTTGAATAAATGCCTTCAGTTATGACTGCCTCTCACTTTTGATGAAGTCTGTGAATTGAAGTTTGTACTTCATATTGGAAGGTGGATTACAGTGAGTTTATTTAATAAGGAACACAGTGACAGGAAATAGCTATGTGAAGCCATTTGTGTAGCCTGTTCCTTCTGAGCACACAGTGGTAGGGGCAGTTTTGCACCGTGCCAAACACATTTAACAATGAAAACCAAACTATCTTTCATAGACTGAAAGTCAAAGAATGGAAAACAATACTCCATGCAACAGGAACCCAGAAAAAAGCAGAGGTACCTATTCTGTTGGCAGACAATGTACACCTCAAACCAAGAATGATCAAAAAGGATTTTTTTAAAAAAGGTCACTACAAGAGACAGGCCCCGAGATCCAGCCACAGCCATGGCAGAACCCGGGAGCCTGCACAAAGAAGCAATTTTCCTGCCCTCTTGGTAAGTGCCTTCCTCTGGTGTGAGCCAAGAGGAGAACCAGAGATGGACCCTTGAGGTCTGACCATGGCCATGGTGGAACCCAGGAGCCTTCACAGGGAAGCGGTTCACCCGCCCTCTTGGTAAGCACCTTCCTCTGGCGTGAGCCAGGAGGAGACTCAGTAGTGTCTCTTGAGCCTACTGGTGCATGGGCTTGGAATCAAACATCCCAACTCCCCCTCTTCCCTGAGCAACTAGGGAGAGAGGTCTGAGCATCTCTTGGCAGGATGACTGTATGCAGCATAGCAAATATGGGGGGTCTCCTCTATCTTCTCTTTGAAAGCAAGTGTTTTTTTCAGTTTTGTTTCATTATGATTAGTTGCTGTACTCTATTCAATATTCTCTTTTGATTGATTTTATAATGTTCTGTCTTTGATTTAATTTCTATACTTAATTGACTAGACAACTATTGTGAAGATAATGAGATATACTATGGTACCTATTACTGTTATCCCGGTAACCTGCTGTGAAGTTCTGTGCTAAATTCAATGCACTGTCTCAATTGGCTTTGCTCTGTCTTTTTCTGTTGTATTTCCACTACCTTCAAAATAAAAAGAAAATTAAAAAAAAAAAAGGTTACTAAATACTTGTTAGGAGAAAAATTCAAGAGGAAGAGATATCAATCATAAAGATATATTCACCAAATGCAGGAGCACCCAATTATATAAGACAAACATTGATAGACATGAAAAATCTAATAAACAATAACATAATTGTAATGGGGACATTAATACTCCATTGTCACAAAAAGATAGATCAACTATCATTATTTGCAGATGACATAATGCTCTACATAAAAGACCCCAAAACTCCACCAAAAGACTACTAGAGTTAATAAATTCAGCAGTGTAGCTCGATACAAAGTTAACACTCAAAAATTAATAGAATTCCTGTACACAAAAAACAAACTCACTAAGAGAGAAATTAGGGAAGCAATACCTTTCATAATAGCATCCAAAAAATGAAATACAGAGGAATCAATATAACAAAGGATGTAGAAGGAACAATGAAAATTATAGCACTCCAAAAAAGGAGATCAAAGAGGACATCAGAAATGGAAAGGTATTCCTTGCTAATGGAGAGGCAAAACCAACAGTATAAAATAGGCTATACTCCCAAAACTGTTTTTATACAGATTTAATGCAATCCTGATCAAAATACCATTAGCAGACCTCCCAGATCTAAAGAAAACACTCCTAAAATTCATTTGAAAATAGAGACCTAGAATAACAAACCCAATCCTGGGCAACAAAGCCAAGGCAGGAGACATCATAATCCCTATGTTTAAATTATACTACAAAACTACTGTGATAAAATCAGCATAGTACTGAAAAAAACAGATCTGAGGATCAATGGAACAGATTAGAAGATGCAGACACAACTACAAACACACTCAGCCACCTTATCTTTGACAAAGAGGCCACAAATATTCAGTGAAAGAAAGATAACTTCTTTAATAAATGGTGCTGAAGCACTGTGTCAGCTGGGCATGGCTGTGTGGATCCCAGCCACAAGGTCACCTCTGCTGTGCTGAGCCACGGGCTTCCTCCTCTCCACTGTATTCATCATATGAGATTCCCCAATACAGGTGGATCTCAAAGGGACTTGAGTTCTCAGAGAAAATTTCCTCCAGCTATAGCTATCAAGGTCACTGACATTTCAGGAGGTTACAGGATGATATATGAAATTAAAATTGAATCAGAAGAATTTAAGGAGAAGACAACTGTCTGTCAGCAACAAATAGTTAATCAAGCACTAAAAGAAAAGATCAAGGGAATGCATGGACTATGGATATTTATCTCTGTCCCCAAACACTGACCCTGCCTTGGCTGTGTAGATGCTGCTGCCTAAAGCCCTTGATGACACCACCTACAGCATTCTTCACCAAAAAAATGTGTCTACTTTTGTTCATAGAGATCTCTATATGGTAACTATAAAGATATGTAATTTACATAGATGTTCATTAAAGGCCATAGACAAGTGAAAAAAATAAATAGTGCTGAAAAAACTGGCTCTCCATATGCCAAAAGCTAAAACTAGACCCATGTCTACTAGCATACATTAAGTTAAAGTCAAAGTGGATCAAAGATCTAAATATTAAAACAGAACCACTAAACAGAAACACAAGGTACGTAGAAATCATGAAAACATAGGGGAAGACAGAGAGTTCATGAAAAAAACCCAAACTACATGGAAAGAGCTTCAAGGAATCAACAACTGGGATCTCATCAAAAATTTTTGCAACCTCAAAAAAAAAAAAAATCACCGACAGGGTGAAAAGACAATCCACAGACTGGGAAAAATTTTAGCCTGCTGTCCTTGAAAGAACGTCTATATAGAACATATAAAGAAGTAAAAAAATTCAGGAGGCTGAGGAAGGAGAATTGTTTGCAAGTTTGAGAATAGCCTGAGTGACAAAGTAAGCCCAAGGCCTGCCTGTACTGCATAGTGAGACCCTTTCTAAAAAAAAAAAAAAAAAAAAAAAGACAAAAAAATTGAAAAAAATCAGGCTCCCCAAAATTCAAAGACTCAATCCAAAAATGGGCATCTGAGATGAATACACATTTCTCAGATGAAGAAATACAAATGGCAGAGAAATATATATTTAAAAAGTTCAACATTATTGGTCATTTGAGAAATAAAAATTAAAACAACATTGAGATTGCATCTCACATCAGAAACAATAGCTATCAGTAAGAAATCAACCAATAACAAATGCTAGTGGGGCTGTAGGGAAAAAGGAACACTTCTCAATTGTTGGTGGGAGTGTAGACTGGTGCAACCATTGTGGAAATCAGTGTGGATTCTCTTCAGAAAACTAGGATTAAAGGTCCCATTCGGCCCAGCTAGTCTCCTTGTGTGTATTTTCCCAGAAAAATTAAAAACATCATACCACAGCAATATATGTGCACCCATGTTTACAGCAACATAATTTCTAGTAGCTAAATCTTCAAAACAACTAAAATTTTCCATCAACAATGGAATGGATAAAAAGCATGTGGCATTTTTATACAATTGGAGTACTACTTGGCTATAAAGAAGGATAAACTCTAGGCTTTTATAGGTAAATGGATGCAACTTGAAGCCATACTTACAAGTGAAATAAGTATCAGACTCGCATGTGTAAACATCATATTGTCTCCCTAGTGTAAAATACTGAAAGAACAAATATGATTCAAAATGTACAGTTGATATTGTGAAAGTGAAAGGAGAAGAAACTGCTCAAAAGTATAGAGAAACTGGGATGGGGGAAAGAGTTTAGAAAAGAAAGAAGGGAAAAGAAAATAGATAATTATACTACCAATTTCTGTTAGTTCATCAAAAACAATGGCTTGTGCCTTCATTGGTTGATCAGTTTTGCATGCCTATATCTTGTAATCTGTGCAGCTACTTTAAAAATAATACGGAGTCCAGTATCGCAGCCTGTCTGTTTGGGACCCGAACCTCTGGGACCCGCAGAGTGGCCCGGGCTGTTTGGATTGAAAGTCTGCGCAGACCTGCATCTTGGCGCAACTGTTTGGGACTGGTAGGCCCGCCTTTTATCCACAGGGAACTGCCCGGAGACCAGCATCTGGGCCAGGTCTGTTTGGGCCCGTAGCCCCGCCCTTCACCCCCAGGAAGTATTGCAGAGACCAGCATCACGGCCTGTCTCTTTGGAACCCGAACCTCTCGGATGCGCAGAGTGGCCAGGGCTGTTTGAATTGGGGATATTGTGGAGACTGGCATCATGGCCAGGTCTCTTTGGGACCAGGAACCTTGCAGAAACCAGCATTTTGGCCTCACTCTTTGGGACCTGTAGGCCCACCCTTCACTCGCAGGGAACCGCCTGGAGACCTGCCTGAGACAAAGCACGGTGGCCTGGCCTGCCTGAGATTCCACAGGCTCCCAGCTGACCACACCCAGCATTCACCTTAAAAATAAGAGAGCCAGGAGCCCACAGAGGAGAGTTAGGACCCTGTGAGGAGGCCAAGAGCCTGTGGGGGAGCCACTGCCCCTCCAGGAACTGAGGGTGTAAGAGCTAATTCGCCATACATGCAAAGAAAGATTTGGAACACCGCTCAAAGTAAGGAAATATAGAAAAATGACAAAAGGAAAGACCAAAAGGCAGGCTCAAAGCCTAGCCCTCCCCAAGAAGGCTTAGAAGCTGTGTACACAGAAGAAAAAAGAAGCCATACACCTGAAATGTCTGAAATGATATCAAATGAAATAAATATGCAAGTAGGGAAAGCTATGGAGAAATTCAAATCAGAAATACTTGCCTAGGTAAAAGAAGAATTGATAAAAACAGTGAAAGAACTAGTGAACGTATCTAGTGAAAACACAGCTAAAAAATTAGAGGAACAAAGTGAACAGATAGAATCCCTGAAAGAAAAATATAAGAAACAAGCAGAATGCATAAAGCAGATTCAAAGAGATATACAGGAAATCAAAAATTCTATTGAAAGCTGTAAAAACCGCTTCAATGAAAGTGAAGATAGAATTTCAGACCTCGAAGATAAGATTGCAGCCAGTGAGCAGGAAAGACAAGATCTTTTAAAAATAACAAAGAATCAGGAAATAACAATTGAACACCTGCAAGATGATGCAAAGAAAAATAACATAAGATTAATAGGGATAAATGAAAAAGAAGGGGACAGCCCAAATGATATCAAGAGGAT
>PVJX010007967.1:0-67901 GCA_004027295.1 Dolichotis patagonum | reverse complement strand
TATTTGCATATTTATTTCATTTGATATCATTTCAGACATTTCAGGTGTATGGCTTCTTTTTTCTTCTATGTACACAGCTTCTAAGCTTTCTTGGGGAGGGCTAGGGCTTTGAGCCTGCCTTTTGGTCTTTCCTTTTGTCATTTTTCTGTATTTTCTTACTTTGAGCGGTGTTCCAAAGCTTTCTCTGCTTATGTGGCAAGTTACCTGTTACACCCTCAGTTCCTGGAGGGGCAGTGGCTCCCCCACAGGCTACTGGCTTCCTCACAGGGTCCTGGAAGTTTTGCCCTTTAAGGTCTCCATTTAAAATAGTACCCACACATCATGGCTTGATCAAAGTCATCCTACCAGAAAGGCTCTCCACATTTCCTGCCAAAGTAATGATCTCTAACTCGCAGTTTTACTACTGCTCTTATTATACCTCTTTTATAGTACACATTAAGGTCTGCCATTTTACAGTCCCTGAGGTTTACATTTTTCAACTTCAGTAAATAGCAAGTCCTAATTGTTACTACGGTCTGAAAGTTTGTGGCCTCCAAATTCATGTATTGAGGCCTAATCTCCAGTGTGATGGCACTGGGAGGTAAGACTTGGGGGGGGTAGGTCAGAAAGGAAGGGTCCTCATGAAGGGGATTTATTTTCTTGTAGGCACTACAGAGATCAGGATTTTTCCTTCTACCATGTGAGGTTTCAGTGACAAATTGTGATTCCAGCAAAACACCACCAGAAACCAAATCTGCTAGCTCCTTGATCTTCACATTCTCAGTGAACAAAAATATAAGCTATGCAGTTTATGGTGCTTTGCTACTGCAGCTCAAATGGACTAAGATACCAGGTGCTGTCCCCATATCATGGCCTGGAGTTCTACAATTTTAACAAGTTAACAGTTAATGAGTTGATTAGAATCTAAATTATCATCAATTCTTGATATCCTATGAGATAGTTATCCATATAAAAATTACATGTGACAACTTTCTTGTCCCTATTCAGTATGATTCTAGAGTACTTTTCCCATGATCAGTCGTCCTCTTCTGCATGCTGATGCCTGGTCTCAACTGGCACCCCTCACTCAGCAGTGGCTCCCACCTTCCACCATGGCAGGGGCCAGAGCGCTTGTTCTGGGAAGGCTAGAGGCAGGAGTGCATCCCCTGCTTGGATGGTGCACAGCAGCGAGGTGAAGGGAGGCCATGCTCTAGCAAAGCCTCTTAGTCAACTCAGTCTAAAACTGCCATGTTGACATTCTTGATTTTTGAACAAAGGGGGGTCTTTGCATTTTCACTTTGGGTTAGGCCACACATATTATGTAGCTGGTCCTAGTTCAAGAAAAATAGACTTGGAAAAAATACCTTAAATGAAAAGTAGCGTTTTCTTTCATTTGTTTGCTGTTGTAGGTTGTTCCTGTAATTGTTTCTTTTCTAGTTCAATACAGAATTGAGCAAAGATCTGCATGACTCATAGCTGAGTCTAATTTGGTAAGAGGCAGAGAAGCTATAAGCTTCTCTGCAGAGAGGGTAGGTATAGGTTTTGTGAGCCATTGGAGCTAACCCATTCTCTTTAAAGACATATTCGGAAGCCTTTAACAAAGATGGCTTATTCGCAAAATCATTTCTCTCATTTCAAGTATGTTTTGTACTACAATAATGAAGCCTAAACCTATTTGTGTTGATTTTTAGAAGATCATGTCAGTAAAAGCCACAATAAAACTACTACTTCTTTTAAGAGCATGAAGGGACCTCTGACAAAGTCAGCCCACCAACTGTTCACTGCTTTCTTCTGTACTCCCATATGTCTAATAGTCTGGCTTACTTTTTAACTTGGACACTTTTGTAGAAGGAAAAAGCAACTTAATGATATTCTAAGCAACTTACACTTTCACCACAAAAAACATATAGTATGTATGAAATAGAAAGCAACAAAAAATCTCTGATGGTTGTTTCTGAACCCTCTTTAATGATCCAATCATGTAGAAAAGAGAAGGGAAATTAGAATGGCAATCCTGAACAAGCTCTCATAGCAATACTGAAAGGTGGCCTTCACTTATCCCTCCCCACCAGGGGCAGTGTGGATAGCACGGGTATAGTCAGTCCTGGAAGAGAGCCACACTTAGGAATACAGCAATCATGACTTCAAGTGTTCAAGGAAAGATGCTGCTGGAAGATGTGCTCTTCTACATCTATAAAACTCCAAATGCTAAATTTAACATGACCAAAAATTAATTTACTGTCTACCTCTTCTTGAACAGTTGGTCATCATCAGACAAGCATGATAACATCCTTTAAGTCCTTGGTTGACATGATGGAGAGCCATGACCATGAGTAACAATATAACCAATATTAAATTAATTATATCAGGGAATTGCACAGGCTACACAAATTTAATGTTGTTTCAATACAGATGTCAATGAGCCTTAGGTGTTATGAATAACAATAGGACTGCTGTCTTTTTTTGATGGTTGGAGGAAATGAGGAAGAAGGAAGGAAGGAAGGAAGAGAAAGTGGGGGGAGAGAGAAAAGGAAGGAAAAACAAATACATTTGGACTCAGTGGGGCATGCTTGTAAGCTTAGCTCTCTGGGAGGCTGAGGCATAAATATCAAAGTGTAACTGCCCAACTCTATAGTCAGAGTATACTTGATTTTGAAAGAAACTGTCAAGTTTCTTCCTGAATGAGTATATCATTTGTAGTCTTATTAGCAAAAAGTAAGTTCTGATATTCTATATTGGTACTTTTAAGAAATTAGTAACCACAGTCTTTAAAATGTCTTAGTCTTACATAATAACTTACATGTTTAGAACTTAATATATATGTACTGAATAAAATTAATATTTTAACTGTTGGATACATAGTATACATTATTCTATTATTCTTTTATCTTTTCTTAGAAAGTCTTAGGCTATTTGGAATCTGTAATACATATTTCAGTTTCCAACTAACATGTAATTTCAGTAATTGCAGTAATTTCTACTAAACGACAATTCATGCTCATTGTCTTTAATCAAGTGAGGTAGACTCATTCTTGGCTTCCAAGGTGCTGTTAGCAACACCAGTTTCTCTGGTTTGATTTGTTATCTTAGCAAACATTTGACTTCCCTTACCCAACAAATAAGCCAGAAGCTTCCTTATATTGCATGTATTATAACTCTACCTTGTTTCCATAAGGATGGTATTTATAAATCACAAAGGAGAACTGTCAGAGTTATTGGACTTTATTCTCAGTGATGACAGAAGTAAGATTTTAAGTGGCTATTGTCACAAGGCCTACCATAACTGTTCCGACAGTGAGAAATCTTCAAACTAGAATTTGATCCACGGTTCTGTATTTCTCCCTTTAGAGCCATAGTGTCCTTTTGCCTAAATTCATTGTGACTTATATACCTTAAACATTATTCTTTAAATACATGCTGCTATCTCCTCAAGCTTTTCCCTAACATGTTCACTTTAGTTGCTATTCCTGACATCCACCTTCTCTAGGACATTTTTAAGCCTGGAGAAGGCAGAACTCCTATTATCACACCATCTGTTATGATCAAGAGTCTTTCCATTGCAGACTTTGGCACCTAGATTACTTCTCCCCCTACACTTGTGACACCATTTTGAAGGGGCCTTGATGTTCACAATAATAGTCTGTCTAATGCCCTCATGTCATTTTTTGGCATTCCCACTTGAGCAAATCACCCCACAACTATAAGGATTCCCATGCCATGCTCTTAAACCTCAGCTCTTTTTTCCTTACTTTGTCACTGATTCCTTCCAACTGGTATCTCAACCTGTTCAAGCTTCTCTCACTTTCAAAGAGAAATGAAAACATAATATTTTAAAACTTCAACCTAAATTTGCAAAAAATTTAACTCACCTCTCAAAATCTCAGTTTAACAAGGTATGATAAACCCATACCTTTTTGCTGAAGGACCATTGTCTTCCTTTCATGCCTAAGGCTGTAAAGACTATGTACAGGCTAATACCCACTATATGGTTGGCATGTTTTCCACTGCTGCCTTCTCACTTCGAGCACTTGCTAGGATTTCCTTGTTATATCCCGGGGTTGCTGTCTAATGCCACTTACAGCACAGCAGGCATAAATATTTTAAGGCATGTTCATTACTTTTTAGGAAAAGACTGATCTCATGGTTTGTGCCTAGATTTCCATCAAAAACCTCATGCAGTCACAGGTCTTTTTCAGAGGTGGCTGAATCTAGAGCATATGATCCTGGGGTTAAGGGTATGTAATTAGTAAATGAGTCCACTGATTTTTTTTTTTTTTTTTGTGGCATAGTTCTGGATAGAATTCAGGGTGTCAATGATATACCTACCCTAGGGTGGGTAGCCTGCATACAATACAAGGGATAGAGTCTTGTCTCTTTCCCTTGTTGCTTTTGCTACCTTGGTGGTGCCATTAACTGTTCTCCTCTGCGATGCCCCTCTGCCAGGTCCTACTCTCTGCTCTGGAGCTGGCCAACTACGGACTTCAACCTCTACAAACTGTGAGCTAAATAACTCTTTTTTCCTTTAACTTTGTGTCAGGTATTTTGTCTCAACAAGAGAAAAGTAACTATGACAAGTAAATATTACATAAAATGCACAAATAATGAATATAGTACTTAATAACTTTGATTATGCTTGAAATCTTGTTTGGTTTCATCACTACTATATTATGCCTATCAAGAAAGTCTGAGCCCTTCATAATATAACACTTATACTGTGCTTTCCTTTCTAGTTCACTTCTATATGTGTGTATGTTATCTTTTTTATTTCACTATTGATTACAGGACTATGTCCCTCCTTTTTTCCCTCTCCAATCAGAATTCCAGGTTAATATGTATGACTCTGGTTGAAATTACTTTCCAAAGGACTCCAAACAAAAGTTTCTAGATTCTGGGCTACAAAAAAACCTAGTCATTTTCTCTGAGCTGAGTCCTTGTTTTATGATTTGCATTCTTCTAATCTCTGTAAGATGCTATGTGTCCCCTGGCATTTTCTGTCTTTCCTGGTATACCTCTAGAAGGCATTTTATTAACATTATTTTTGTATTTGTAGATGTGTTAGTACATAATGATTGTATTCCTCCGGGGGAGGTAGTACACATAAATAAAACACAGTTTAATTCTTTCTTTAATCCTCTGCCTCTTTTTCTTCTTCCTTCTTCCTTCCTCCACTTCCACAAGTCATTTAAAACAGTTTTACTCTCAGCAATACATCTTGTCCTAATATTGAAGTGAAACACCTTTTTACTTTTGGTTCCACTTATGACAAAAAAATTAATAGCAGACTAGCCATCTTGTTATAAACTACTGGAAAAAAATACCTGAAACAACAGTTTTTAGACACCGGACAACTGTGATGCCCCAAGCTGAGATCCTGAAGGAAGAGAACACACACACATGTGATCACATACACAAGGTGATCTTCTGATAGTCCAGTTTCCTGTTGCCCTGAGGAGAGGAAACTCTAGGACCACAGGGTTTTGCTAAACATGGGATACAGAGTTAAGGACTTGTGAAGCAGGGTACTGAAGAGGGAAACTTAACTAAAAATGTCCTAGAAATCTGCATTGAGTGGAGCATGTACTGAGTGAACAAAGAACAAGCTACTGGACAAAGAGAAACTACTAGGGTGAAATTATCATCTTAACCACCAGAGCTTGCTTAAGACATACAGTTATATTAGAAAACGTCATTGAAACTAACACTCTTCTCTCATCACCAAATGAGTTTAAGAGGGGAATCAGTGTTTATTTACAATACATAAGCAATACTGTCAACCAACTTGATGTTCTTGAAATTTATAGAATACCATGTAAAACAACAGCAGAACATACATTTGTATCATTGCATATGCCACACTCAATAAAGACCATAATGTATGTCAAAAAAAGTTCTCCGTATGTTTAAAATATTAACATTCTACAGATATATTTTGTAGTCAGTGCAATAAAAGAATGAATGAGACTCTAACAAAATACTTGAAAACACTTTAAAATATTTCTAAATTAAACAATATCCTTCCAAATACTCACTAATCAAAGATGAAATAACATGGGAAGCAATAGCATTTTGAATTTAATAATAATAATATATTAATTAGCAAATGTGAGATTTCAAATGAAGAAAGCTTATACTTTAAATGCTTGCACCAGAAAATTTAATATTAGAAGAATGGTGTGAAATTAATAATCTACACTTCATATTTTTTATCAAATGACTAAGTTAGTAATCTGTAGAGATGATTTTGCATTCTCAAAAAGAAATATGCAAATAAGCATGACAGCTAATTCACAAAGTATGGGTTCTTCAAGGTATATATATATATTACATTTCTATATATTAAGCACTACTCTGAATGAACTCATACAGCATTATTGAAACTGTGAACTGAGCAGGGTGCAATAGCATGTGCCCATTGGCTGAGCTACTCTAGAGGCTGAGGCAGGGGATCACATAAATCCAGGAGGTTAAGGTCAACGAAGCAAGGTCCCATTTTTTAAATTTTTTTAAAGGAATAAAGAGAGGGAGGGAGGGAGGAAGGAAGGAAGGAAGGAAGGAAGAAAAGAAAGAGAGAAAGAAAGAAACAAAGAAACAAAGAAAGAAAAAAAGAAGAAAGGAAAGGCAAGGCAAGGCAAGGAAGAAAGAAAGAATCCTAAATAAAACTGCTAACCAAAGGTTGACTTGCCATTCACTTTTTTAATAAAAAAGAGGCCAACCATGTTACAGGAGCAACAACTGTGAAGACTGTGCTCTAATCAAGCTCAATTTACAACATTAATTAGGTACTTGTTTAATGATATACATAATTGTTACTTTCTATGATAATTACATATACGGGCAAGTTATTCACATGAATATCATTATTACAGTAGACCCTTAGCATTCATAGATTTAACATCATTGATTTCAAGCATTCATGAGTGAACTTAAAAAGTTTATGACAGGCAATAATTTGTAATTTTGTTGAGACATAAATTAGAGTCAATACCTGGGAGGTTTTTGTGATGGGGTTAAGCACCTAGCTAGTTAATAAACTTAGGGTTCAGTCAATACTCATATTTTAATGTCTTTTATTTTCAACTCATATATGATTTTTATAAAGACAAGGGTATTTAGGAATGTAGTTTCTCAAACATATATAAAGTATACCCTATTAATGCCAACAGAATTTCTTTATTATTAACCAACTTTTCCTTTTTAACTTTGAAATGTTTTCCTTATTGTTTTTGCTAATTCTCAGCTGTGCAATATATGCAATAAATCATGATCAATGCAGATTGAACCACACATTATACAAATTGAATATGTAAAGACTGCTTAGATCTTATACCAAGACTTCAGATTTATTTGCTCACACTTCCCCTTTCCCAGTGTCTGACAGATTAAGACTGATTTATCCATTCTGTCTGTGCATTTCAGCCTGTAAACCCTCTGGTGTTAACCCTCAGGGGGGGTGGCAGGGAGGCTTTTCCCACACCTCATCACCTGCTCTCATACAGCAGGTGCTCAATAACTATTTGCTGAGGTGCCGTGATTTCCATTTTTTAGTTAAGGACACAAATGATCTGGACTGAAAACCCTAAGCTCTGAATTACTGGCTACAAAGCACAGGGAAGAGATGGATTTGAAGTGGTTCATGAAAAGGAGTGAGCATCATAAAAACAAGTTCTGGATCCCCAGACACTCACAATTCTCATAAAGATGGACTGGAAGAGGCAGTTTAGCATTAAAAAAAGAAAAAAAGATTGACTCAGTAATGACGTCATGTTCAAGACAGACACCATTAGTCTCAGTTCAGGCAGGGGGACACTTCTATAAGGACTGACAAAAGATTCCCTTTCCATTAGCTAATATTACTTTCATTATTGTTTTTATTAATTAAAACATTAATAAAACAATTCAGAATAATGTCTTCAATTGACAATGTCCCAAAGATTTTACTGCATTTTCTGAAGCAGTAATCATATATATATATATATATATATATATATATATATATATATATATGATTACTTTAACAAAAGCATTGTTCAATATATTTTGGATGTACTCATATTCTTACATTGTAACCTGCAGGCAATATTGTTCCCAAACTGCAGATAAAGAGGCTGAGGCCTAGGATGAACAGTGTCACAAGTTTATAGATCTAGGAATGAAATCCTTATTTATGCAGTCCCAAAGCATGTCCCTTAAAGCATTACACAAAACTGCCCACCTGTGATTGCAGAAGGGGAAGGAGAAGCAAGAAGACAGTGAGCATGTGAACAGGGAGATGGCATAAAAGCCAGGGGAAAAGCCTGGTGAGGCTCTGTACTGGCCTCCTATACCACCCGCTGGGGCTTATCTTCATTGAGGAAACAGAAGCTGCGGCCCAAGTGACTTCAGCTTCTGCTTTGGCTACAGCTTTGATGAGAGGGGGTAGAAAAAAGCAAAGGCTTTTTTTGAGCAGTTATGAGACTCTCCAAATTGTTCATCTGCCCCAGCCCAGGGTTGAATTCTCAGTGATCATAGTTGTAAGATAACACCTTTAAAAGTTTACCTTAAAGATCATTTTTAAAATCTCTTTTGGTTGCCTGTTTATACCTTATAGTGATACAGTTAGTAGCTTAAAATGATAATTAGTATCTTATAGTGCAGTAACCAGTTATTTAATTTATAATAATAAAGATTAATGAGCTTGCTAAAGAGGAAGGACCTCATGGAAAACTTTTCAAAAGTAGGCTTATGTTGTAAGGTTTATTTACAAAATAGAAGAATAGTACAGATTTTATCCACAAAGTAGCACTGAATTTTTGTCAAGTCACCACAGAATTATTACACCTTAGTCACTGAACATGCTGTCTTATCCAAAATTAAGGGTGTGTTCCTTCTTCTCACTGATAAATAAATTGATTGCTTCTAGCAAGAAGACACTCTAGATTTTAATTTTTCAAAGTCAAATTTGATATGACACATTTTAATGAAATTTCTTATCTTAGTTTATGGTCTTACTTAATTCTTACATTAAAATACACAACAAAGTGATATTGACTTAAATTGTAATATGTATGCAAAGCAAAGTACCTAATTAAAGTAGACAGATGATAAAAGTGACAGAAAATTATTTACAGGCAAGCTAGATACCTACATGCAATTCTAAGATATCCTCAGCCATAAATCCTAGCCATTTCCCGAGAGCAGATCAAATGGTGTTGCATTCTCATGCACTATTTTCCGTAAGTAATGAGTATTGCATGGTTTAACACCAGGATGTTTCTACTGTTGTAACAATGGTGATTTTTATTCTTTAAAACTCTGTCCTCATGCGATATCTGATTATGCACCTTCAGTTCATAGGTTTACCAGTTAATATAACTGTATTCACATACCCAAACATCCTCAGAAAGATGGTAACTGCCTTTTCCATATCAAGCACAATATGGTACTCTAAGTCTCTACCTGCAGCAATATAATCCCTCATGCTACCACCACATTACCTTGGGAAAGAATGTGTTTTCAAAGAAAATATGCTGAAAACTATCTCAGTGATGACTTAGATGTCATGAGAAAAACTTACATGCTAAATAACCAACATCTAATTATCTAATTCTACTCTACAGGTCATTATTATGGGCCTTCTCACATCTTATATTTAATACAATGTCAAAGTTCCTTACTGAGTTTAGGTACTCTAGATTTATACTTACAGTAAATACCAATTAAAGAAGAAAAGTTTGGTATTTGTTTTAAAAGGTATGAGTGTACATCCTTCCTTGAAAATGCAACTATTTCACATATCATTTCTACTTTTTATAAACTTCATTTTCATGTAAAAATTTCAATACTGAACACTCTTAGGTATGGTCCTGGAGCAATAGGAACACATTCAGTGCAGAATTACATATTTCTTATATCCTTTCTATTGAAAGGTAAAATAACATAGGAATCATTTCTTTACCAACACTCTTATTATTGAGAGTAAATACATAGGTAGAAACTGAAATATAGAAAGTTGTCTATCTTCTTAATGGTTATTTTTCCATAAGCTTCTAAATATACCTTTGAACATATTTAGTTAATAATTACATATATTTTCTTGGGACCTTAACTTCTGTGTTGTTTTCCAGGAAAAAGATAAGAGAATAAAAGTAAAGAAAGTACTTTAGTCAGCTTTCCATTGTTGTAACAAAATGTCTAAGACCAATGATTATCAACTTATAAAGAGAAAAGGTTTATTTTTGGCAAATGGTTTCACAAGTTCCAGTCCATGGTTGCTTGGCCCAATTGCTCTACACCTGTGGTAAAGCCATACATGGAGCATATAGCAGAAAAAACTACTCATTTCAAGTCTGCCAGGAGCAGAGAGAGAGAGAGAGACAAGAAAGGGCTTGGGTTCCAACATTCTCACAAGTTAGTTCACATCCCAATGACCTCCATTAGGCCCCACCTCTTATAGATTCCACACCTCCCAATAGTGGAATTGGGAAGGGACAACACCTTCAGCGCATGGAAGCTGGGGGGACATTCCAGATGTGAACTATATAATACAAGCTGAGACAAACTAACCAACCACCATGAAGAAATGTTAATATTTACTTTCAGGGAAACCAATTTTATAAATACAAAAACCCAAAGCAGCCAGCTTTGTTTCAAGTAGAAATACAACTATAATCCCAAGTTGGCACTGTCCTCCAGTCACTGAAGCCCTAATCTACTTGTGCAAAGTGCCTTGCACTGGAAGACAAGAACATTGTGACTCAGTGATTAGGATGAGGGTTTATAGCCTCAGTGGTTTCAGGAGAGAAGTGAAGTAGGCAGAAATGATAGGATCCTTACAGTGGACATATGTTGCCTGCCTAACAAGTCGAGGATTCTTCTCATCTTCAATTCACCCTACTGTGAATGTATTTAGCTTCTATACAGTGATGATTTTCTTTCTAGATGTTTTTGATAGAAAAAAACTCCACTGCTTACCAAGTAAACAGCTGTTAAAAAGGTTTTCTCTTTGTACATACATAATTTAGTGTATTTTCTTAGTGGATCCTGAAATGTGCTAACAATGATACTAACAGGTCATCTATTTAGTCTGAGTAAATGAGTAAATGTCATTGCATGGAGACATTTATTATCACTTCTGAGAGAAAAAGCAGTATGTCGCTCTTATGAAATAAGCATCTCCATTACTTAAAACAAAGAACTAAACATACTTCTGAGAGAAACAGCAGAGGAACTAAGTACTATTTTAAAAATAGCAACAGCAGAAAAACTAAGTACTATTTTAAAAATACCAACAAATTTATTAAATTAATGGAATGTTCATTAAGTGCATAGTATTTCCCACACAAGTGAGAATGGCTTTAGCCTGTGGGTGCCCGCAGTTGAAACTTACTACTTGGGGAACCTTTCCTAGAAGCCAACAGTGTGTGTCCTAAAGCCACAATTGCCTTTCCAACAGTTCCATGCAGTTAGATCAGACACACTGTTAATAACAAATGTCATCATGTGTGGGATGTCTGGCCTGAGATCTGATGGGAATTTTGGTTTTGCTGTCTATGAGAACTAAGCTATACAGAGATGAATGGATGGAAAATTAATGGATTAGTCTTCTACAATAACCTCATCATTGGTAATTCTCTACTAATCAGAATGTAGAAGAACTTATGGGCCTGAGTCCTCCAGGATTTTATAATCTTCTGGTATATAGCTTGTGTTCAAATAGTTAAACAACAAATAAAGGCTGTTTAAAGCAAGTGGGAAAACTGTCTTAAGCTTTTTTTTTTTTATTATCTTCCAAAGCAGCCTGCATGCTGCAGGCCAGGTAACCACTTGCTCATCTAATATTATCACATATGCAAATCACCACAGAAGCTTACAAACTTTCATCTCAAACTTGCAAAACCAGATGGATTTTGGAATTCAGACTTTGTAATTTTATTTTTAATTGACACATAATTGTACATATTTATGGAGTACTATGTTTGTGTTGAGAAACTTTACACTCCCCTTTTAGATATTTTGATATATGTAATAAATCATCATGCATTTCAGTCACCCTATTTGTTACAGAATTAGAAATTATTCCTCTCTAAATGTCCTCTGGTATGTTTTACACAAATATCTCTATGAAACAAATTTTTTAAAAAGATTCCACATATGAGAGAGACACATGGTATAGATGTTTATATGCCTGGCTTCTTTCACTTAACACAATGCTCTTTGGTTGCATCCATGTTGTTTCAAATAACAGGATTTTTTCCCTTCTCTATCTCTTTCTCTTTCTCCTTCTCTATTGCCTTCTCCTTCTCCTTTCCCTTCCTCTTCCCTTCCCCTTTTCTTCCCTTCTTTTTCCTTCCCTTCCTCTCCCTTTGCCTGGCAATATTCCATTGTATATATAAGCTACATTTTATTCATCCTTTCAACTCACCTATTAGTAGGCCATTTGGTTGATGGAATTTATTTTTTGGATTTTAAAGAAGTGATTAATATATATTCCATATATTTAAAAAATATCTCTGGCAGGATATGAATATAAATATTTTTTCCACTAGACAATATAACTATTCCTACTAATTGAGGAAAATAATGCTCATACATAACACTGTGAGAATCAGATCAGATTTTGGCACAAAATAGGTGAGAATATACGGGGTTTTTTGAAACTGTAGATAATGGACTAGAGTTCTGTAGTAAGAATATATGAATGACAGTAGTCCAGAGGCTAGAGCAATTAGCATCATCTATAAAGAGATAAAGGCCAACAGTAGAAGATCTTACTGTTGAGAAGGGAGGAGTCACTTGATCACATTGGGCTAGGTGTGGTAGGGTTAGATCACACAGGTCCAGACTGAAAGCTCAAGCTTCTAGACCTTATCAAATTCAAGCTTGGGACAACACAGCAACACCAGGACTGAGAAACCTTAATTTTATGGTGGGAGCTGCTGCTACTTGTGCTAATGGATAGGTTCATAGAGCCCAGGTGGAGCCAGAATATTATTAGTAGTAGGGAGCGGAAGAGTAGAAATGAGAGAAAGCCAAAAGCACCAGTGGAAATAAATAAAGTATGTAGAAGCTTTAGACATGTCCCCCCCACAAAAAAAGGCAGCCTATATGCATTATTAAAGAAAGATTTGTGAGATAAAAGAATGTGTTTGTGTCTGTTCTGTAAAAAGGATAGCAGTATACATAACGGAAGGGAATACTACTACAGATTGAGTGCAGGAATAAGAAGGGTCAAATTCCATCCTGTTCCCAGGAAAAGACCAGATTTTTCCAACCACATAGTGGAAGGAGAAAGGAACACCAGCTCAACAAGAGTGAATTTATTATATAGGCTCACTACTGGGGAAATGATTGTTCTTAAAGAGAGGACAAAGACATAAGATCCCTAGGTTGTGAGAGAACAGCTCATGTTAAAGACACTGAAACAATTGTGAAGTGCAGGGAGAAGTGAAAACTTTGATACTGCCAGGCACTGAAACAGAAGCATAGGACTTTATGGGGTTCTGCAGATCTGCATCTTGATTGAAAAAATGAGGTATGATTATAGGTGAAAGATCCAGCAGAGGTGAAAGCTGCAGATGGTGTGAAAATGACAAGATGCAAGGAGTGAGGGTTTTAAATGTTATCACGTGGAGGATACCGCTGCTCAGGTGAACACGGAGAGCAGCTTCAGGTTGAGAAGCTGACTTCCCTGTTCCTGGAGATGAAGCATCTCGTGTGTGGCATGCACTTCGAAGGAGTCCTGTTTCCTTAACAGACCCAGAAAGGGTAACATCAAATAAAGAAAAGGAGCACCATCTGTGTATTAAAGGAAAAGGCATAATTATTTGTTTCTGACTATAACCTGGTGTTTAAAAGAATGTGGCATTTGTGCCTGGAAGACAAGATCACACTCAATAGCTTCAAAAGTTGCAAAAATCTAGTACTTATTCTCCAAAGCAGCTCAGTATTTTGTTGTAACATCACTCTGACTTCAAAGAATTTGAGAAAACAAAACAATGCAGGATAAATCACAAAAGTACTCAGAAAGACCCGTGTAAATTTTCACAAATAATTCTAGGTGCCTTACTAGGTTTGCAGAAAAATGAAACTGTCAACTGAAATGCCTGGTAAATAGCACATCAAGGAAATAACAGGGAAATATCCACCTGATAACAATTTGTGGGTGGAGAATTCTGTAACAAATATTATGGCTCCATTAAGTATAAGCTTTAGGCAATACAGATTTTTTTTTCTGTAAAATAAAATCTAAACTAACTTTAGACTTCCTAGTCTCTGTAAAAAATGGATAGGAAGGATCTTATTTTTATTTCTATACTTCCTTATCCAAAATGTAAACATGGTTGTGACATTCATCTGTATTTGAACTTAGCAATATTTAAGTTTCTACATCCAAGTGACAAGGCCCCAGCTACAGTAAGGAAACCACAGAGAGGGGCACTGCAGGGGGGCCATTAGAAGGAAGAAAGAGGATCATGGCAAGAAGTAGCTGCTTCACATACTGGGGAGAAACACATGATTACAAGATTTTAAAAATCTATATGCAGAACTCATGGAGAAAAGTCATAAATGTGGCCAGTATCTAGAAGGAAAAGGAGGTATAAAAATTTTAATTTGTTTATTTCAAAATGTCATTTTAGTTGAATTTGTCTTTAGTTCAAAGCAAGGGAAAGGTGAAGAATATTTAGAAGAGTAATGTCAGCAAAATGCATCAATATTTCCTTACTGTATTTTGTGAAATGTTGCAAAAAGTATCTGTAGAGTATGTGGTGGTTATATCTGTGTAACAGGCCTTTAGTCAAGCAAGCTGGAGACTGAGTTGTTTTGAGAAAACACATGCAATTACACTATAGCATTACTTTTTAAAGCTTGCCCAATTTTACATATAGAAAAAACAGTGCAATATAAATATATATCTTACATACATATCTCATTGCAAAACAGTTCAAATGGTTGAGGCTCCACCCATATGAGCAGTAGCTTCATATACTATTTCTACATAAATGGCCTTCAAAGGTCAAAATGCACAGGCATAGACAGACATAATGGTGCTGATGTATTGAGAAAAGATGGCAAATTAAGCTAACTATCTTCTGGGTAGAATTCCCGGAAGCTGTTAGACATACAGCTACTAAAGCCCCAAACTGTCCTCAACAATTGATGAATCAGAAGCAACAAACTTGTTCAGTCTTTGTCATCTAAGGATTTCTAAAATATTAGTAAAAGTAGGCCCTTAGGAATTACACAGAAACAAACACCCTCCTTTCACATATGAAGAGACACAGTTCTAGGAAGGTGAAAACATTTTCCCAAGGGTTCAGTGCCAAGAGTGCTGGGACACAAATCGAAATCCATGATCTTTGACTCACAGGCCGGTGATGTTCCCCAAACCTGAAACTGTGGGCTCCTGAGCTAGACTGCTGGGTCTTAATTTCAGTCTCACGGTTGGTAACACTGGTGAAGTGACTGAAATCTCTACACTTCAGTATGATCATCTGAAAATAAGGATAATAATAGTCTAGGTCCCAAAGGGTGGTATGTGTAAAGCTCTTAAAACAATGCTTTACATTTAAAAAATGCTAAATAAATGGAAGCTATAATTAGGATTAACATATGTTCTCTCAGTTGATAGGCAGCAAAGAATAGAAGTTAAGAACCCAAATTTAGAAGCTGTCTACCAGAGATGATCGTAAGGGAATTAACCCTTCACAATTTGACAAATCCGAGCTTGATTAAAATTTAGTCAAGCTTCTGAACCTTGTGCTACTTCTGTCTGTGCACTTCCCTGTGAACTCCAGTTTATCAGCCTCTCAGTCAGTTTGGCAAGAATCTCTACCCTCAAAATCTGGCCATTTTAGATATATTTAATCAGATTACTCTTTCTCAACCATCCCAGGATGTCTAATTATCTTGCTGAGTCTCACTCAGCAAGAATGCTGTGAGGTCAGTTCAACCAGTCTCCTTCACCCGTTTCTTCTTAGTAATTTCCTAACCCTTACCCTAGCCTGTTCCTTGGCTACAATTCCCACTTACCCATCCCATGTTAGCCCAATCTCTCCTACTGCAAGTTCCCACTGCAAGTGTGCCCTATGCTTACTCTGACAGTCCTGAATAAAATCTCTCACCAGGGTTTAACAAGTATTACTGAATAATTTTATAATCCCTCAGAGACTCAGTTTTTTACCAGCAGAGGGGAAAAAATTGTAATTCCTATGGGAGAAAGTGATTGCAAGCATTTTAAACACGATAGTTCATGTACAGTGTTTACAACAGCTCCTGGTATGTAAGTAGAGCACAGTAAATAACAGAACTTGTTCACAATATAGTAATTCAATAAAAAGTTTCTAACTTTCTATTTCCCTCTACTCCCACCTTACACTACTCACTGCCTGTCTTCCTGTTCCATCTACCTTTCCCATCCTCGTTCCTAATAAGCAGTAGAGAATTTATGTGAACGTCAAGTACAGGAAGAAGTTTAAAGAAGATTTCACTCATTTTATATATACAGTAAAGTTTATCCTTTATATCCGTAGAATCCAGACTTTGGACAGGTGAGGAGGGAGGCACCCAGCACTTTCAACTGACCAGGATACAATACACAGCACTGATTTTACAGAATGCAGAGCTAGCTTATAACTAAATGACGTGCTTTCCTCCATTGTTGATAGCTATGTACATGTGTATAAACCATAAATTCATTGGCAATAACGATCAAAACTAAAATCCATACACCCATGAAGTTTTGCTTTTAAAGGGATTCATCTGATGCATATGTTCCTGCATGTATGAAAATTTGTACTTCAATTTGATCACTGACGCTTCAATTTGATTGCTGCCTCCACTGTTAGTGCAAAATTCTATATATCTCTCCAGCAGCTAGTCAGACATAAAATAGAATGCAGCTATCATTAAATATTTGAATGGAGAAGTGATATTTTCACATTAGATCCTGGAAGTTAGGTGAATGAAACAAGCGTTAACAACTTTAAAATATGCTTCGGTAACTGTTTATCATCTATTTTCTATTACATTTTACTTGAGCACAATTTGCTATGGAAAAAATGTTTGTTGACAGTATTGCAATAATACACAATATAATCATGTATTATGTTTAGTGTTCTATTTTTATTTAAATATCAAGTATCTTGAATATCCAATTGTTATTCTTTTCCTCTCCCTCTACTACCTCCCTTTCCCTCACCTTCTTCCTCCCTGCCTCTCTGTACTGAGGATTTATTACCACTAAGTTACATATCCAGTTGTATTTTTATATTTTTAAAATGTTATTTTAATATTTTTAGTTTTGTAGTACTAGGCATTGAGCCTAAAGTTTAACAAATGTTAGGCAAGTGCTCCACCACTGAGCTATATCCTCAGCCCCTTTTATTTATTTTTAAATACTGACACAGAGTTAATATTAAATTGCCCCAGTTGGTCTCAAACTTGGATTCCTCTTGTCTCAGCATTCTGATTAGCTAAGAATACAAGTAAATGACACCACCCATGGCTCACACTCTCTTGTTTGTATAAACACTTTAACAGTCCTGATAAACTAGTACACTGGTGTCAAACCCATGGCATGCATGCTACAGTGGGTTGTTTGCTATCCTAGAAAGCTCTAAAAAGTTTTCCATCACTGAACTAGTATAAATAACATTTACTTTATATACTTTTTTTTGAGACAAGGTTTTTATGTAGTTCAGGTTGACCTTGAACTCACTATGTAATCCTGGCTGGCCTCACACTCACAGCTATCCTGTCTCAGCCTTCCCCTCAAGGTGTGTGTGTATTTGGTGGGGGTGTCTGTGTGTGTGTCCTGGGATTGCAAGCATGTGTCACTATGCTCAGCTTATATTTTCTTTTTGAATATAGAAAAATTATTTCTTTCCCCTATCATTACTGCATCAATAAGAAAACTTACAGAGCTCCATACAAAGTGGTAGAATGAACAGCTACATAATACAGATCTTTCTCTAATCACTGTAGGTCCATCATGTCCTAGACATACCATCATATGCTAGAAACAAACATAAGTGGTCTCAACTCACTAAGGTATAGTACTGTCCTCAGCTTCATTAGCATGCAAAACTTAAGTGGTTATGGTAGATTGTAAGCCTCTCTTTTCCTCTACGCTGTTTTCAATAAATCCTCATAGCACGTTGTGAATTGTTCTCCCAAAGTATAAGCTGTGTCATATCACTGTCCTTTGATTAATCAATTCAGTAAATATTTGAGACCCAACCATTTGCTAGCCATTTTGTTGGGGCCACAGACAGAGAAGTGCTGACAAAAATTCTTATCATAATGGAATTCACATTCTAACAGAATAGAAACACAATAAGCAATATATGTGTATAGTACAATAGAGGCTGATAAGCACTGGGGGAGAGTGGAAGAGAAAGGATTCTACTTCTGTTTATGCACCTACGTGATTGGATGTAAGTGTGCCAAGCCTTTCCTTGCCTCTCTGAGTCTGCTTATCCATTTGTTCTTCCCAAGAATACCCTAGTTCTTCTCTGCAAACTGAAATTCTTCCCCCTTTAAAAATCTACTTTGAATGACTCTTTCTGCGAAGCTTTCTCAGATTCACAGGTAGAATTAATGCCTCTATTCTCCTTTTTTACTTCTACTATATCCTTCTCTTACTTGGTTGTCCATCCAAGGTTACTATGAAGGACTGAACACAGTGGCTGGCATATTATTCACAACAAGAAAAGTGAGGTACCTAACATTAGAATTCTGCCCTAACTTTGCTGAAGGTAGAAAGGGGGTTTCTTCCTCATAATAAGAAGCACTAATGGATGTGGCCTACGCCATCACTCTGGCATAAAATGCATAAGACATATGCACAAAGTGGAAATAATACACAGTTCAAGCAAAGGAAATAGCCTACCTTCAAAAGTTCTCATTCCATTACTAATTCCCAGCAAATACTATCATTATTTTACATAGACTATAGACTTATTTTTAATTTCTTCATCAATTTTCTTTCTAATTTGTCTCTATTTGGCATTCAATATAAAAGAATTGAGCTTTTATTCTTTGTTTTCATAATTATAGGAACACACATAGGGAATAGGTTGGCTTTTTAAAGGAAATTAATTTATCTTTATATGGTTTTTATTCAAGAATACCTAGTGGCTTGTTGCAATTTTCAATATTACAAGAAATTGCATGTTATTACAGATACAAATTACATACTTAAAAGAGAAAAAGAGGCTAGACAATATGCTTTGTTCGGTCCCTTCTAGAGGAAACTCTAAATGGCTCAACTATTCACTTTAAAACAATACCAAGCAACAAGTCCCATAGTCTTTATCCACAAAATATTTCCCTGACATATGTTTATCTAAATATCTTTTGACTTATTATGGAAACACATTTCAACTGACTTTCAGTTTTACCAAGTAAACATAGTGACACAATATAAAATTACTTAGCTCAAATGGGTGAATCATTCAAGTGTGCATTTGGTTCAGTCACTCACAGGTATTCATCTACGTATGACCATGTTAATATAAACACTGTACATTATTAAGTTCTATTTATGTATTATTCCTACATTATGTGTACACACACACATGTGCACAAGGGTATATACTTTAAGTGGTACAAATTCTGAAAAGAAAGATTACTAAGATATGACCAAAGAGAATGAACCTAAAGTTTTGAACTATCACTATCAATATAGTTTTCCCCCAGTACTGTCAATGCAGCATTCATTTACATTTGAGAATCTATCCTTCTGCTGCACCATTTTCTCATCCCCTGTAAGTGATATGACTTTCCTGAAGCAGTCAAGAAATGCATGCAGAGTTGTTGCAGGGGCTCAGCTCCAGCTGGTCTTCTCCCTGCTCTAGTGACTGAGAGAGCAGGCACTGATGTGGAAATGCAACTCTGAATCAGCAAATGGAGGAAAGCTGCCCTGAAGCACTGGCAAGACCTGGAGCAGACCTTGAGCCTATAATAATAAATCTATTTCTCTTAAGCTCCTGAAATTTGGGACTTGCATGTCCTTGCAGCTCAACCATGCTTATTCTGACTGCTGTAAGTGACTCTTAAGTTTTGCCACATTTAGTAGCTCTGGCAAAACTTTTTTGGAGGATGATTTCAAGTTAATTGGCTTCTGAATTATACTTGGACTTCAATTCCCTTGGCAATTTATTCCTCTATTACTGTGGTTAGCTAAGACTTGGCAATTGTAACATAAATAAAAATAAGGTCACTTAAAAAGTTTTACATTTAATTATTTTAATAATCTTACATGAAAATGAAAATATGTATTATATAAGTAATTACACACAAAGACACATATGTAATTTTACTCTCAGATTTTTAAAGTTATTTTATTCAACACATTCAGCTACAACTAAGACCAGGCAATTTCCCAAATACTGTTCTTGAAATAAAATATTTTAACCATCATTAATTCATTATTTCATAACTATAGTCTCTCATTTTGCAAGTAATAAGCTTATGGGGCAGCAATGATCATGTAAAGCAGCCAGGTTACTTATTTGTGAAGGGCTTTTAATTTTACAAGTATTTATGAAGCATCCAAGTTGGCCCTCCAGGGAAACTGGAATTTAAAAGACTTCCTCTGCTTTCTGAGCAGGGCCAGCCAATTCTAAACACTATGTAGGCAGTAAAATTTATTTTAAAGGCTCTATCCACTTGTATGTTATTCTGGTTCTTTTAAGAAAATCATTTTAAAGAAGTTCATCTTATTCCTTAAGATATAATGTTATATTGGAAAAGGTACCACAATGCAGACATTAAAAAGAATGATTCTTGATTAAAGTTTATCTGTTTTAAAAGTAAAGATCTTGACAATAAAAGATGAAGCATCTTGTTATTTAAGAGTGCCTTTGGCATAATCCCAGTGCTTTAGGTATATGGTATTGTGGGCTAATCTGTGTTTCCTAAAAAGGTATGTCCAATTCTTAACTCCTAGCACTTTTTATTTGAAAATAGAGTCTTGGCCAATGGAATTATGTTAAAATGAGGCCAAAATAGATTGAGATAGGACCTAATCCAATGACTGATGTTATAAGGTGGAGGAATTATACCAGATAGGAAAAGTGCATGTAAGTTAACAAGCTAAAGAACAATAAGGATTCCTAGAATCTACCAAATCTAGGAAAAGGGCACAGAATATTCTCCCTCAACACCTCCAGGAACCTTATCAATGCCATGACTTAGGATTTCTAACTTGAAAACTGTAAAATAATGGATTTCTGCTGTTTTAAGTTATTCAATTGTGGATCTTTGTTAAAGCAGCAGTAGGAAACTAAAACACATGGTTTATACTTATATTTCAGTCACAGTTTGTTGGTGGGAATATGGAAGAAGAGCCTCCTTTTAAAAGTTGATTATGCACAACTCAGGAAACAACATGACAAGCTACAGCCAAGAGGAATTATATAAAAGACTCCATATGGGAAATGGCTTCAAGAAATAATATTTAAATAGCAAATAAAATAAATATTAAACATTTAAATTTTATGTAAATAATGTTTTAGCAAACAGACTTTTAAAAATGATGATCACATGTAGTTTGTTTTATTTGTGTACAATTTCATTTGTTTCATAAACAGTGCTGTTGTTAAAATTCGCTTTGATATTATTTCAGACTCATTTGTTCTTTCTCTTTCACTGCAATCTTTTCCATGTTCTAAATTGCTCAATTCCTTTACAAATCCTCTCTATCCATATTTGAAACTAGGAAATTCTCTTTCTCAAACTACTATTTATTAAAATAGTTGCAATCATGACACTGAAGAAAAAAAAATCACTGTAATGTGAAAATATTAATAATAGCCTAAAAATGAGTTCCAAAACAGCCTTCTTTACTTTCTATCAATATTAAATTCTGTCTTCTATTTATCATCCAATGTTGCAACGATACAATGATGTATCGTACATACAACACAAATAGCATAAATGGATAGTAAAAGTGACAAGATTTACTGACATATTAATAATTTACCCTTTTTACTTTTATACTGTGTTTTCATGCTTCAAAATTCTAGTTACAAGAAAATATACACAGGAAACGGGATGTTAGCTGCAACATTAGTTCTAGTCACATGCAATTCAGAATATTGCCACTTCCTTTCTAAGAGGTAGAGTCTTCGTCACCTGAGCTTATGTCTGAGTGGGCCTTTGTGACAGCCTCAACTATTTTACAGCTTGGTGCACATGATGTTACAGTGATGCATCTTCCATCTGCCTCTACGGTTATGCATGCTTCACTGCCATGTGAGCTATCCTGCAACCACCATGCTTAAGAAACAATAAAGATACTCAGGGAAAGGGAGCATACACTGTTCAGCCTCCAACTACTTCAGTCTTCCCAACCCAGGCATCAAATGAATGAACCTGGAGAGATTGAGATGGCTACAGTCTCCATCTGACTGCAGTTGTGCTAGACACACAGGGCAAGAACCATTGTGTAACACCCTGTCAACTCCTGAGTCATGAGGAATAGTAATATGTGGCTGTTCATTTAAAGCAGTAAGTTTAGGTGGTTTGTTATGTAGCATCAGAAAACCAAGAGATTTTTGTAATTGCATGTGTGGTATTACTACTAAAAAACATAAACACTGGGTAGCAGCTTTGAAACCAAGCTATAGGTAGATGTTCAAAGGGCCCTGGGAAAACAACTAATAGAAATTTGATGGCCTTCAAGGAGGCAGTTGGTGAGACCTAAAGGAAAGTAAGAAAGATGTTACTGAAAGCTGAAGGAAAGAGAATCCTCTTTATATAGTGGGCAGCAGTGTTGGTTAATAAGATACACAAAAAAATTATATGCACAATGGTGAATTTATCTAAGATTTTTAAACTGCATATTCTTAAGTGCCAACTATTTTCCTTTAATTGCACTTCAAGGTGATGAGGTCTCTCCCTCTCCTTCCCACAACCCTTCTTTCTCTGAAACAGTGCTGGGGATTGAATGAATCCAAAGCCATGCTAAGCTTATAAGGATTATATCACTGGGTACATCCTCAGTCCATTTTTTAAAAAAGGAACTGTTTAGTTTTCTAAATAATTTACCCTAGAAAGTAAATAAACACAGCATGCCTCTGGCCTTTGCAAGTAACTGCTAATTAACAGAGACAGAAGCACTAAAAACAACATACAAAGCATTGTAAGGGGTTGGGATCTAGGTATAAGAAACATAATGTTGAGTTAAAATTTGTTCATCCGGACATACTAAGTTGAGATTTTGCATTCAATGTAATAGTGTGAGTAGTTGGTAGTAGCTCTAAAAGGGTAGCCAGTTGACTGAAATGCAGGCCCAAAGTGGACCAGCCTAAATTGAAGGTAAAGTTAGATCAAAGCCTCAGGTGGTTTTACTGTATAAGAGTTCTTCAGCTTTCTCTTAAGTGTGTTTTCCAGGGAGTCCTGCGAGCATTCTTTTGCCATTTCTGCATGAAACATATTCATGATGGGAGCTGTGGCATCCTCGAAGAGCTCATTGGTGGTTATTCTCTGTGGGCCAAAAATGTCAGAGCTACAGATGCCACCATTGCTGTGGCGTCTGTGAATTAAATGGGAAAAATGACAGTTTGCGATGAGATAGGCCAGTGGCAGCACTTTACAAGAAATGAGGTGTCTGTGGTACCAGACTAACTGCCTTGGGTATCAATTTTTGTTTAGAGTTCTAGTTCCTTGATTAGTGTAACAGAATGTATGTTATCAGATTACGTTCAGAAATTTTTAGAACTCTGTATCATCAAGTACAACTTTTCCCCGCTACGCAGGACTTTAAAATAATAGTAGTAACTTGAGTCACTCTTGTGAGATCAAAAAACTACATTATTATATCCATTATAAAATTGTACACAGGCACCACAGTGGGGGCCGGGGTAAGAAAATATTCCATAATGTCAACTTTAGTGTTTCTATCTCTAATTATGTACAGTACTCTAAAAAGAGAAAATAAAAATAAAAAATAGATCTAGTCGAGGAAAGATGAATGAATTTAAGTATTAATTTAACTGCTTTAATATAAACTAAATATTCATAGAAGACATGAGAGAGATTATTTTCTTTGACATTGCAGTCAGTCATCTTAAGTCTTAGCCAATCGAGTCAGTGTAGTGGAATTTTGCTGTGATTTAATTTATATTTGTCTGGCAACTAAGATGTTGAGTGTATCTTCATGTAGTTATACATTTTCTTTTATATAAGTCTATATTAGTTTTCTGCCCAGTTTTTAAAATTTGGGTCATTGTTTTCCTTTTATTGAGCTATTCTGGGTATAACCACTTTGTCTGATATATGTACTACAAACATCTTTTTTCCATCATTGGTTTTGTTTAGTCTCTTTAAAAGACCAATGTTTTCAATTTTAATAAAGTCCAAGATATTACTTTTGTATATCTCACGTTTTTACATCTTAGTACAACTAACTTGTTTGGTGCATGCTTCTCTGTGTGTGTGTGTGTGTGTGTGTGTGTGTGTGTGTGTGTGTGTGTGTGTACACAAAGTATAGTGCAGTTTCATGAGAAGTCCCATACCAATGGAATAAAAAAAAAAAAAACTACAGTAAGATCATTCAACTTGTGGCTACCTTTTCTTAAAACATATCAACAATAAGGTATTTAAAATGTTTCAAATGAGTAGATTTACATGCCATTTTTTAAGCAAATAAGATTGGTAGCCTACCACTAAAAATGTACACTGTCCACCAAAAATGTACAATTGGGACTCTTACTTTCTGCAAAGTGCCAGTAAATTTAAAATAGGGATCATAATGAAGCCAAGCATTTCCTTTTAAAGACCTTGAACAATTTGCATTCTTCCAAAGTTATGATATAGAAGAAATATTTTGTACCTTGTATATTTTATATCTTGTCTAATAGTCATTTTGTTTAAAGTTTCTGTAAAGATATTGAAAGTACATTTTAAGTCTTTAGTGAAAAAAAGTAATTTTGCTTTCACTAACTTGCTTTGTAGAAAGAGCCAATGATTTTTGTAACTGGTAATAGATCTTAAAATTAAACTTAATGAAAACACATATGGAATAGTGTGGGTTGCCTTGAATACATGTGCATTAGCAACTCAGCTAACTATTATTGGGATTTTGACTGCCCCCCAGTCTGTTAAAGGCCTGGTCCCTGGGATTGTGGTCTTGGGAGGTGGTAAAAACTTGGAGCAGTGAGATGAACTACTGAAAAGCAGTTAAGTTTTTGGAGCTGCACCCTTGAAGAAGATGGTGGTACTTCAGTTTCTTATTACTCTTCTCTCTTTTGCTTGTGATCATGAGGCCAGTGGTCTTACTCTGCCATATGGTATTTGACAAAACGTGCTGCCTACATAGGCCCAAAGCCATGTCACCAACAGATCATGGACTGGAAACTCCAAAACTCTGAGCTAAACAAAGGTTTTCTCCTCACAACTTAATTATCTCAGGTATTTTGCAACAGCAATGGAAAACTGATGAACACACTTAACAATTACATAAACATTACACTCAGAATATATTAAAGATATCTAGGAACAACACTGGCTTCAAGTAACAATATTGCTTCTTTTCTGTGTGCCATCAATATTAGCTTCTCAGGGAAATAAGAGGTATGACAATGAGTGACCTTAAAATTCAACTTTATACCCAATGCAGAAGTTTCTCCTACAACCTGCAGCTCAGAACAGTTGAGTCCTCTTAAATAATGAAAGAATTATTTCTTGAGGTATCAGCATTATCACCAGGCAGACCTGTTTACTGGAAAGGTCTTCTTGTCTCCTGAGTATTCAAATCTATCTTCCTGTGACCTTCACCTCTGGTCTGAGCTCTATTTTCTAAAACTATGAAGAAAAATTATACCCCCCGAATCAAAGGAACAACAAGAAACTACAAGAGAACTTTGTTCTATAGAAAAATCAGATAAGCAACTATGTCATTATTAGCAATGCTAAAATGAATTTGATGTGGATCTCTTGGAAAACAAGTAGGCCTAAAAGAATTTAATATATGTTAAGTTGTAAGTTTTATGTTTGCCTGTTATAGAAACCATCAGCAGGGATGACCCTGAATGTAAATGCGTTACATATGCATTTTCATACAAAAGTAAGGAAAGTGAGCTTTGATACTTGTGATACATTAGTAAATCTGGAAATAATTTTAGTAGACAATTGCTTTTGAAAAATATTTGTAAAGGAGGAGTAATAATAATTCAAACTAAAGTATCACTCTAGGTAAGTTCTTTAATTTGTCAAACAATAGGTCTTAACTCCTACTAATTTCTCAGTTAATAGAATGCTATTTAGTCTGAATTGTTAGATTAAGTTTTTCAGCTAGGCACAGTGGCACATGCCTGTAACTCCAGCACTAGGGAAGCTGAAGCAGGAGGATGGCCATGAGTTCAAGGCCAGCCTGAATTACACAATGAGTTCAAGGCAAGCCTGAACTATATAGTGAGACCCTATCTCAAAAGGCCAAAAAAAAAAACCTTTTATTTTTGAGGGTTTTGAACTTGAGGCCTTCATACAAGAGCTACATTACAGTCTTTTATTTAGTTTAAATTTTGTGACAAAATTTTGCTAAGTTTTTGTGCTACTCAGGCTAGACTCAAACTTGCAATCCTCCTGTCTCAGCCTTCCAGAATCCTGGTATTTTAGGTGTGTGCCACTATGTTCAACTAAGAATAACTTTTTAAATTCACAAGTCCAGGGAAACGTAGGTGTCACTTTGGGGTCTGTTTCTTATCAGAATGAGAAGAATAAGTCACCAACAGGCTAATTTCATTTCTGAGCTGAACACTTTCCCAATTAATCAAATATCAATAAATTAAAGGGAGATTACTATATGTGAAACTAAATGGATGAATATCTTGGTTTGAAAACAAGTGGCAAGAAATCAACAAAATGAATTTAGAATCATCCACAACCAAACTTAACCAGTGGTAAAAACATCTCAGGAGAATGACTGTGGTAACTGTGTCTACTGTCATCCCATGAGGGCCTTTATAATACGGTAGCTTTCTAATGATGGAAATTCATATTGCTTGGAAATCTGACATGTTGGCAAGTAGACTAGATGAAAGAGTTCCATATTCATGTAAGAAACTCAAATAATTCAGTGGCTGTAGGTAAAAACTAAAGTCAACATTTCTATGATAAACTATAGCATGACTACTTTACTCAAAACAAACATTCTAATATTTTCCCACTGGCAATTCAATTATCTTTCAAAATAACAAGCTTATTAAAGCTTTTCTAAACCAATATGCATTTTAAACTCAATCAACAACCTGGATAGTCTCCTTATTGGTATTTTCTTGTTAACAGGTAGTACCCATTATGGGCAGTGATCTCTAATGGTCAGAATTAGGCACTGCAGTGTACAGCTAGGGCTCACCAGCACTGTTGTTGCTCATATCCCAATATGAAGGTAGATGCCTAAGGAAACAGTCCATTTAAGTCAATCTTAACAACTTTAACTTTAAAGGAATAGACCAAGCTTACTGTAATTTAGTGAATGAACATTTATAATGCTAGACATGTAATTAACACTCATCTTAAAAAATATATTATAGGTTGTACATTCCTAATCCAATGCTCTGAAATCTGGAAATTTTTAGAGCATCATAATTTTGGAGCATTTCTAACTTCAGATTTTTGTATTAAACATAACCAGCAGCAAAGCTGATGCAAATCCAGTATTCTAAAATTGGAAAAGCTTGGAAATCTGAAATATTTCTAGTGTCAAGTATATTTGATAAGGGACACTCAATCTGTACTTACAATATTCTTTCGTGTGGCCTGTACCAATTTTTGGCATTAAAAGAACTTTAACAAAATAATTTTTCCACACTACTATCAAGACAATGACAAATTCAAAGTAAAATGAGAGGGATAATGTCTACGTGATATTTAACTCACAAATAATGACTAATTATTTGTTTAATTAATTCTCTGAAAACAACTTAGATGCATTGATCAAAACATTTAAAATAGCTCACGTCTATGTTCAGAGTTCTCTGAACTTAAAAAGAAACTGTTCCTAATTTTAAAAAGTTCTTCTTAAATAAAGAGAACTATAAGGTCCTCTAAATCATGGAAGGGATTTGATTGTACTTAACCATATTCAATTTCAATCATTGTTTTACTTCTGTTTACACATAACCAATTGAAAGTCACCCCTAGTTAAGACATAAGGTCCCTGATGGTAATGTGAACTTAATACAAATCTTGAGTAAATCCCTCAAGATTTAATGTCCCGAGTCACATCTCAAGCAAGAATACATTAAACTTAAGTCTTTAAAAATCAAAGCAAAAGCCAAAACTTAAATCAGTTAATGGTACAGTAACACCTACAAGAGTTTGCAAGTAGATATTAAGACAGTTCTTTAGTTTTAAGGTTTAGCATTACATGTGAGGTAGTACTTCAGCTTTTACTAGTTTATCAGGTATTTAAAAGTATTTTTGTGGGGTTGGTGATTTAGCTCAGCGGCGTTAAGTACCTGCCTTGCAAGAGCGTGGTCATGAGTTCGATCCCCAGTACCAGTTTAAAAAAAAAAATATCTATCTATCTATCTATCTATAGTTGTTGTTGTTGTTGTTTGTAATGTTAAAAGATAAGGTTAATTTATAGTTGCATTTATTTATTTATTTATTTATTTATTTATTTATGGTATCGAGAATTGAACTCGCGACCTCGCACTTGCCAGGCAGGTGCTATACCGCTGAGCTATATCCCCGGTGACAAATACTTTTAAATTGATATGACGTAGATAATATGATCATCTTGTTCAACAAATATGGTGAGCTATATAATTCGTAACTTTTTAAAAACTAATTTTCTAGGTTACAGAGACATAAGGATGCAGTCACAGTGTACACAGATTTTCATGTTTGCATACATCCCCAAATTTCTGTCACCTTCAGCTTACTTGGGAAACTGATTTCATGAGCCATTGATTTCACTATTACCAAAGGTCTATAACAACTGTTCAACAACCGTTATACAGAGAAGCTTATTAGATATCAGAAAAAGCTATAAAGGAAGTAGTAGCAATGTTTTGTACTTGTAAAGAGGTTGCAACTGAGAAGACAGAAAAAATAGGAAATACAAAAACACACACATGAGTACAAATAATGAATACATGATTTTTATAACAAATCAGTTTTTATAACTCAGCTAAGGATCCAATGGAAGACAAGAAGATGAGAGATAATGTACATAGAATTGAGAGGAGTTATACTAACAAATCTTATGAAAACAAAGTGAATTAGATGTCATCTTTTTTGTACTGTTTAGAGGTCTTAAAAGCTAATAATTAATGCTTTCCTTCTAATCACCTACTTTTCTTTTGGTATTGAATAATGGTGCCTAGAATGAAGCAAACTCTTTTCAGTTATTTAATCTAAATAAAAATGAGTTACTCCATATTAGAAATAGCTCAGAAGGAATGGCTGTATAATTTAATTTTTAAATTAAAATAGTAAAATAGTAGTCATTATTGCACCCAGAGGCAATCTAGTAAAAAATTATAAGTGGACATCAATGAAAATCAAGTGCAATTTTGCAACCTAGGCAGAGGTGCGCACAGTAGTTTAATGCATTCTCATCAGTAGGTCTTGGGTACAGGCCTCAGCAGAAAAACACTAAGCTGATTTTAGCTTCTCAAAAATTACACATTTAATGTGGTTCTGCTGGAAATATTTGAAATATTTCCATACCAGTAAATTTCTAGCTGTATAGCAAGTCAAAATAACTGAATCTAATCTTAATTTTAAATAGACTGTTGGAGCCTATGTTGCTCTGTTAGTGTTGACAACATGATTCTGAAACACTTTCCCTTCATGTGCCATAGACTTATGTTCTATGTTGAAAATGTTACTAAGCTTCCACTTATGCTAATTACTGTGTTTGATATTAAGGTAACAGACAATATATAAAGGTAATAACTATTTCTGTGTCATGAACCACAAAATACAATTGAAAAGGTTAAATCTAATTTCCGTATTTCTCAGGTAAGGTAAGATTATTTATAGTACTTATTCCCTTGGGAAGAGTAGATATTGAGAGAACTCTGATGGCCAAGGAAAACTATATTGTAATTAATTCATTAAAAATTCCAAGTAGAAATACAGTTTACATGCGAAAAATAAAGCAAATGATCCATCATAAACTTTATTAATCACATTATTTTAAGTAGAGTAGGAGGCAAAAAATAGGTTCCCCACATCAGCATTCCAGAGGGAAAACCTGGCATCAAATAACTACCTAAACTGGACTTCACCAAAATTAACAACTCTTTTCTTTAAAAGTGAATAACAAGAAAAAGTGGGAAAAAATATTTGCAAATCATATCCGTGACAAAAGATTTACACCAAAGTATATAAAGAATTCTAATACAAGAATTCTAACAGCAATAAATAAGCCAATAAAAAGTAAATATTTGAGCAGGCACTTCATCAAAGAAGATGAACAGCTGATAAATAGGCAAATTTTAAAGAAATGTTCCTCAGATTAGTATGTAGAGAAGAACGCCAAATAAGTCCAGGATGAAATGCAACCATACATTTATTAGAATATCTAAAATTTTAACAACTGACTGACCATATGAAGTATTGAGAAGGTCATGGAACAATTTACACAATGTTAGAAAGAAAGCTTAATAGTAAAACCATTTAGGATAATAGTTTGGCATTTTCTTACAAAGTTAAACATAAACTTACCATACAACTCAATCATTCCATTCCTACATGTTTATCTAACAGAAATGAAAGCATATATTTTAAAAAAGGCTTACACATAGATATAAAATAACAGACCCAAACAGGAACAAGAAAGTATCAATCAACAGGTAAACGTATAAACAAAACATGGTACATCTACAAGGAACAAACTGTCAGTCAATATAACATGAATGAATCTCAAAATCGTTGTGCAAAATGAAAGAATTAGTCAATGAAGAACATACTGCATGAATGTGCTGGTATAAAATCTGAGAACATACAAACTAAACAACAGGCTCACTTCCTGAGGTCTATCTCAGTGACACATGTGCATGGTTGGAAAATAATTAATATGTATCTTGAGTTTCAGCAGAGAGAAAAGCCACATTTACAAAACTTTTTATTTCAGCATTTTATTAGAATTGTGTTATTTTATTAGTATTGCTGTTAACCTTACTGTGTCTATTTGTAAGTTAAGCATTACCATAGGTGTATATACATATGTACACACAGTATACATAGAGCCCAATACTATTGCAATTTCAGATATTCAGTAGGGTCCTGGGCCGTAGTTCCTTTAGCTAAGAGGGGATTACTAGATACAGAAAAAGCAGATCAGTGTTTGGTTCCCTAGGGATGGGGAAGGGTAGCTAAGGAAGGACTAGATGAGAAAATTACAAAGAAGCACTAAGAAAGTTCTGGAAATGATGAATATGCACATTATTCTTATTGTAATGTCCACCTCTTGATTACATATGCATATATATATGATGGTTAAAAAATGTAATTTAGAAATTTTTATTATGGTAGAAGACAAATTGCTACTAATACGCCTCAAAATAACCCCTCACTCCAGTACTCTTATCCCACCTTTTTGCCACATTCTGGTACAGTTCTAGAAGCCCTCTTTCAGTGTCTTTAGCTGACCTGTAGTAGACTCTTCAATGTCCTCAATTGATTTAAAACTTTTATCTTTCATAGTCATTTTGAGTTTTGGGAAGAGTTAGAAATTACACTGTGCCAGATCCAGTGAATTAGATGGATGAGAATATAATTTTTTTTATTTTATGGAAAAAATAAAACAATATTTCAAAACAATAGAATAACAATAGTTAATACAGCTCATATTGTTATTTTCAAAGCAGTTACTCAGAGTACAGGATATGAGCATAACAGATTCTCCAAAAGACATTAGCACAAACCTTTCTTTTCAATGAAGTAATAAAATAGTAGCATAATTACCATGCATTTT
Organism: Dolichotis patagonum; assembly: GCA_004027295.1. Lineage (NCBI taxonomy): Eukaryota > Metazoa > Chordata > Mammalia > Rodentia > Caviidae > Dolichotis > Dolichotis patagonum. The sequence continues at coordinate 36,004 of PVJX010007967.1, read as the reverse complement.
TGTCTCTTTCCCTTCCTTCCTTTCCCCTAACCTAGTTCCTCTTTCCATTTGAACAACTGCTTCCCACTTCACAGTATCTATTGTATGTTTTCGTTCTTATTTTCTTTTTCAATTTCTTATACCTGAGAGACAATACAATGCTTACACACCATGAATCTGATTTATTTCACTTAAGAATATGGCCTCAAGTTGCACCTATTTAAATGTCTCAAGTTTACCCTTCTTTATGACTAAGTAGTACTCTATTGTATAAAAACATCACATCTTTTTTTATTCATTCCTCAATTGATGGGCATTTGAGTTGTTTCCAAGACTTAGCTATTACAAATTGTGCTGCTATAAACATGGGTACACATACATTGCTGTGGTATGATGTTTTCAATTCTTCTGGGAAGATATCCAGAAGGGGAATAACTGGGTTGACTGGGACCTCTTACCTACTTTTTTGAGGAATTGCCATACTGATTTCCACAGTGATTGTACCAGTATATACTCCAACAGTTTTTATGAATCTCCCTTTCCATTGGGATGACATTTAGCATTCACTGTATTTTTAACAAAACTTCATAAAGACACTCAGGAAAGAGGATATCCAGAACTGATTCATAAAGTGGCAGATACAATGGGGTAAGTATGTTGGAAATGAGGGAGAGAATTCTAAGGAGTTAATGTCTTTTTCTGTAATAAAGTTTTAGATTTATATTTTCAAAACATGTTTTGTTCACTTCTTGTATTACATGTAAGACAAATTCCATTTTAATAAATGTAGTTTACTGCATGACACATTTCAATAAAACTATTTTTACAAAAGGAAGAAAGTTGTCATCCTTTGCATTTGTATTTATCACTAAAATGTAAATTTGAAAACAATTATTTCCATTTATTTTATTAACTATATGTGGTCAGTACTGGTACATATTAAGTACTCAAGAAAATCTGTTTGATAAACAATTGGAAAAAAACAAAACAATTCTATAAATCAAAAAGTGCAGACTCCATTTTATTTCAAGCACTGCTAATCTTTTTTTTTTTTTTTGGTACCAGAGCTTGAACTCACGACTGTACACTTGTAAGGCAGGCGCTTATGCCAGTGAGCTAAATCCCCAGCAAGCACTGCTAATCTTACAATGAAAGTATAAATGATTTCCAAAATAAATGTATGTAAGGTAAGTTTAAATGAGTCAAAGTGGTACCAGTTGTATTTTTCTACTGAAATGATTTTCCTGCTTGGTTACTTTTAGTATTTTTATTAAGAACTACATTGTTTCTTTTTAAATAACAGTAACTCCAAACATATAGCGCTATGTGCTATATACTTTTAAGGATATAATATATATTATTTAGACAAAACTTCATAATGTAGGTTTCTCCTTTCCTAATTTTTAAGATTAAGTATTAAGAGCTTTGATATAGTTAAGATAATGATTGTTTGCATTTCAAATGTCGTACCCACATCTCAGTTGAATGAAATTTATTTGACTCTTTCACAAGTATTTTTAGATATTTTAATCTTTGGTTTTGAAAGGCCATCCCCCAAATAAAATTAGTTTATAAATCATTGTTTCATCAAAACTTTCCGATTGCAAAAATTTTCCCTCTTCACATCAGCATAAAAATTCGCCAATTATTTCACTATTTGTCTCAATAACTTCTACCATATATAAACTGTTGATAACAGCGAGATGAAAAATTTTGCTATTTGGCAGCAAAAACATACTATAAATACTCAGTACTTATTTTCTTACATTGTCCACTGAGTAGTATACTTTCCTATAATATTGAAGAAACTAGTTAACTTTTCTATCATCTTCCTCCTTATCTCTTCTTCCAATCCCATATTGTAACTGTTAGCAAAGTCTGAAAACATGTTAAAATATTTAGATCTTGTGAACAGACCAGATGATCAATAATTAATAATAAAAGCAGTTTATCTAAAAAATATTATTAGACTATGGTGTTGATATGTTGATAAGCTGAGTGTTAATAATGGAAATCTAAGAAAAAATATTCTCACACTGTTTTATAGTTGGAAAATAGAGGAATATGTCAATTGTTTTTCAAGTAATTGTAAATTTTTTTCAATAGTTTACCAAGTCTATAACTTAGCTGCTATACAGAACCTGAAAACCTGTCAATGATCTCCATATTTCATTTCAGCCATACAAATATTTTATGAGTATATCCCCTTTCATCACAAAGAGTATTTATTTGCATATACCAAAATACATATTTTTGTATGCACATTATGGTTTAAACCTTGAATATCCCTAAAAATCTCATATGTTCAGAAGTGGGGATTTGGGGAGGTGATTGAATCAAGAGGGTGCTATACTTAACAGTGGGCTGACTCAATGAGTTTATAGCTAAATGTGCTGGTAAGGGCTGTGCTATTGGAAGAGAAGTCACTGGATGTGTATCTTTGGAGTGTACATCTCTACTGCTGACTCCCCCTTTATTCCTGCTTTCTGGCTGCCATGAAGTGAGTAGCTTTTCCTCTAACATGCCCTTTCTCCACGATCTTTTTGCCTTGTAGCCAGCTGATCATGGACTAAATCCCCCGAACCATGAGCCAAATTTAACCTCTTCTTTTAAACTGTGGGAATCAGGTATTGTGTCTCAGCAACAGGAAAGCTGACCAATGCATTTTATTAGAAGTCTGAAATTATTAAAGTTAATCTGTATATATTTACAACTGCAGTAACGTTCATAAAATGTTATTAAGGTTAAAAATTTTTAATTTGCCAACAGTCATTGACAGGCAACTACTGCAAGTATAGATTTCAGGGGAGGAATACCATGACCATGTCAGAGATTAAAAGGATTTTTTATTGATATAAGTCAGTACTGTAAAAGAAAAAAGTTCAAAATGTATATATACTAAGTACCCACAGTGAATACATTTATTATGTGTTGCAAAAATACGCTAGTACAAAAAGAAAAAAAAAAAACCTTCAAAATCCATATTCCCTATAACATTGTTGCTTCATTGGAATTCCTGTTATCCTTAATAGTCAACAACGTAACCACTTCAAGTAATACTATAGTCATGACTTCTCAAGATTAACTGCCATTTTAAGCTGAAATATAGAGTATTATAAGACATCTACATAAAGATTTTTCCTTATCAGAAATAAGACCATATTCAAAGCATTAGATATAGAAATGCTTCAGGGATTATTTTAATTGGTTTGAACAATTTTTCATTTCAGAAGATACAACTTTTCCCATTATAGTTTTAAAATACTATTATTTGTACAATATACAGTGTTGTCAAAAATCATAAAACAAAAAAATTCAGTGTCAGTATTCAATTATTCCATGCCAGATTTAAAACTGAACAATACAATGAAGACCTCTATATAGAGTTGTCTTGCCAAAAGTTCTAAGCACTACAGAATAAGTAAATAAAAATCACAATAAACAAGTGATAAATGTCACTTATATAATTTATATACCTAGAAATTATATACCTATAATTTATACACCTATATAGGTATGTAATAACTTATATGCCTAGAAAATGAAAAAAATTTTAAAACTATTAGAATGAATAAGAAATATAAGAAAATAAATATAAGATTCATATTTAAAATCCAATGACTTTCTATTTTTCAATAGTTACAAAAGCCATCGCAGTGGGGTAGGGCAAATACCACAAACAATCAAAACCTTCCATATGCTTGTAATACACTGAATAAGTAGAAACACACATCAAAAAAGTTTTTTATTTTAATAACAGAATACTACACTAGAAGCCTAACATGTTCAAAACAACTAAAACTTAAAAAATGATGCAAATATATAGTTTACTGAACCACAAATAGGCAATCAATCATGAAAAGATAATCAACTTCATCCAGGAATTTATAAAACTGTTAAATGAGTTACTTTTCTAGTTATCAACTTTGTAAAACAACAAAACAAAACAATTTCTACTAACAGTACTGGCAAAGAAAATGGCTTTACGATGCTAAACTGATACAGTTAGTTTGTCTGGCAATATATTTATTTAAATTAAATTTAAAATTCTTTGTAATTCTATTTCTTGGCACATGTTTTATAAATACATGTGTATAATAAAGCACATAAAACTACTCTCACAGTATCAGAACAAAAACAGACAAATCATTGAGTAATTTATGGTACATCAATGTGATGGCATACTATTCCGAATACTAAGATAGAGTACCGAATACTGAGATAGAGTATTCCGAATAAGATAGAGATACACAGCTTTCAAATTTGGATGGTTATTAAAATAGTAGGTAGTGAAATGTCCACTGATGCCAACTCCAGAGATTCTGATTCAGTAAATGTGAAACTGTGTTCATGAATTTTCATTTTTTAATTTTCATTTTTAAGACCCAGAGGTAAAGGTGGTTACATTAGCTACTCTTAAAAATACTGGTCTATAATGCAACACATATTAAGTAGAAAGTAATTTCTAAAAATTAATAAGATGTACTTTGCATCTTCATGTTTTTAACAAAAAAAGTATTTGTAAATGTAAATATAAATGAGGTATGCATGAAAATAAATTCATGGAAAAATCTCGGAGGATATGTAAATTTGTAACAATATTATCTCTGGTGAAGGGATAGGGAATTTTAGTGCTGGGAAACAAAAAAGACATCATAAATTTCTGTATTTTTTTATTTTCTTATCCAAAGAATATACTTAATTATGACCTAAAAAATGTTAAGAACAAAAAAAAAATCATAAAAAGGTGTGGCAAAAGTCTGAAAAAGTCAATTTAAAGGAGGAAAGCTTTATTTTAGCTCATCGTTTCATAGGTTTCAATCCGTGGTTAGCTGTTTTCATTTCTATGAGTCTAAAATAAGTCAGAATACCATGATGGAAGTACCTGGTGGTGGAAAACTCAACTATGGCAGGCAGGAAGCAGAGAAGGGCACAGCCTATGCTAACAGGCTTTATCCTTCTCCCAGTTTTGGTCCACCAGATCCTCAGCCTATTGGATGATGTGCCAGTCTTCCCCTTAGTTTGCCATCCCATATGTCAATATTTTTTGGAAATTCACTCACAGACACATCCTGAAGAATGCTTCACTGACCTCCTGCTCATCTCTCAATTCAATCAAGTTGATGATCAAGATTAACCATCACAAATACATTTTAATATCATAAATTTAATTTTTTAATTAAGTAACAATTCACTTTTGTAGAATTATTGTCTATTAACATGAAAGCTGGTGATATACCTTAAAACACTCTTTGCCTTCAGAGAGGACATTCTTTTTTATTTCCCCAAATATGGGTGCCTTTACCACAGACATCTCTGCAGCATGATAACAGCACCCACACAAGGAAATTGCATTTTCACAATACCAGGTTCTATCTGACTGGCTAAGAGGAAAAATTCTCAGGAGATGAACTGTGGCACTTTTAGCCCAAAAGCAAGAGTTAACCATGATGGACAAATGTAGGTAGGGAGAGCTTCTTTCTATGTTTTCCAAGAGAAGCAACAGGTGGGTGGAATGAGTTAGAGTCTTTTCCTTAAAGTCATGGTGTTATTTTGGGAAGAAGAAACCTTGGTCACTGGGGCCTGGTTGTGAGGGATCATAACTGACTTCAAGTAGAAATTATTTCCTGAGTTTAAAGTTGACAAGTTATCTAGTGAAACGGAACACTCCTAAAATAATTATTACAACATGACATCACTGCTCAAAACTAGTTAGTAATTACACACCTAGATTTCTTGGTAACTAAAATAGTTACTATGTATTTTGCATTTTGATATCATAAGACTAACTAGAAAATAAACATCTATACAACCAACATATGATATTCTAATGCATGAGTAATGTGAATTATCTTGCTAATGAACAGTTACTTCAGCCTAATTGTTGTTCTTAAATGCTTTTAGAATTAAGAATAAAAAATAACATTTCATGTCCAATTTATGTTCTGACTATCCTAGGAAATATTTTACATAATGAATTTTATATTTAGAAAAGAAAAAATTGTTCAAATTTTCAACTGCCTAGTTTTAATTTAGGAACAGTCAATACTTATAAGATGGTTTTTTTCTGAGTCTATTTATTTCCATTGCAGTTATTCTCATCAGTTTTCTTTAGACAAAAACCTTCATTACTTTCATTACTTTTCAACATAACTCTTCATTTATCCCCAGATTTAAATATTTTATTATACAAGTTACTACCAAATTATTCTAATAAAACTTAGTAATTTATCCCCTCAACACCACTCCAGACTTGATCCATCCAGGAAGTCTTTCTTGCCTCCAAGGATTCTAAAAGTTGTAGTTTATACCAAAGTCAAATGAAGTCACCCAAGAAAAATCTTCCCTTTGTGTTTATTATGCTAAGTCTATAGATCAATTTTGGTATCTTAATTAAAACCAGACACATGACATGAGCCAAATAAAGAGTATTTCTCAAATGTGGACCCTTTTGTAAACATTCTATTTGAAAATAATTACAAGTTGTTAAAGTTTAACTCTAAAGTGTTACCCAAATACTCATGTACTGATGATCCCTAATGCAGAAGACCAGAGGTTTAGTCTAGAGAGGTGACTGGATTGTGAGGGTGCTAACTCACTGACAAGCTCATAGCTGCGCAGACTATAATAAGGTACAGCACACTAGAGGAAGTACAAGTCAACAGGGTTGTCCCTTTGAAGGCTGTATCTTATCCCTAGTCTCTTCTCATTCTTTCTTCCTTTCTTTGTGTCCTATCTGTCATGATATGAGTGGCTTTTGACCATCACGCAAGACCTATCTAGGTGTTCTGCCTCATTATAGGCAACGGAGTCACATGACCACAGATAGAAACCCCTGAAATTGTGAACCAATGATTTTCTCAGAAATTTTGTCACAGTGATGAAAAGTTAACATGTTATCAGTAATTCTTTCACTTGAAAAATTAAAATAAAGCTTGCCCTAAAAAATTACTACCATTATTTTTTAAAAACATTCCTCAAACTGAGTCTAGAAATCCTAAGGTTATTTACTAGCTGTGTGAGACAGTATCCTTCTATCGCACTTTAACAGCTCTAAGTATTTCATTGATACCTAACACTATTTGTCATAATCATTTATTTGCCAAAAGAGATGTGACCTCACATTCTTTGTGAGAACAAGAAGTCTGAAAAGATGGTATATTTTCAGCCACAAGACTCCTAACTCTAAGATGACAAAGCTGCTGCCCAGTGACTGAGGGTGTGCATGCCAGAGAATGTTCCTTCCCATTCCACTACAAGGTAGTAGACTGACTGTATAACTAGTAAAGGAATAGATGCTGAGAATATCTTAATAAATATATTCCTTTGGAATTTTTCCACCAAATTAAATTAATTAATTGATGAGCAAATGATTAGGCTTATTCAGGTAAGAAATGCAGGACATATTTCAGGATGAAAATATTACAGACTATTCTCAGAAGTAAATCCCTAATATGAAGTTATAATGTTAATATACAGTGTGGGTGATAGAAAAAAATAACCAAAAAACTTCTAAAATAGAGAATAAAAGATTCAAATATTTGAATTTTCTGATATTAAAAGTAACAAATGCATGTATAGAAGATTAAAAGTACTGAATACTTTTAAAAGTGATAAATTACTATAAACTGATTCAAAAATAAATATTAAAAGTCATCACATATTTAGTATGAGGTTTAGTACTCATACTCAGAAGTTTAGATTGGTATATAAACTATCTGCTGCTAAATATAGGAGTTGTAAAATATAAACCTTTAGTATATTAAAAAGAACAGAAGTAAAATACAAAACTCCAAAGAGAAACAGCACATCACTATACACTAGAAAACATTCAATTTTCTTGTAGACAAAATTTTTTACCCTAGAGATTTCAAATATTTTTGAACATGTTAAATTTTATGTACTATTATGTAATAGTTAATGTATAAATGTCCAGCTAACAGTTTGAAAAAATTTATACAAATTATATTTTATTGTATTTTACTATGATTTCTTACAAGAGGAATTTTTGTTGTATTTTGGATTATTTTAATTATATAAATCAACACCTACCTGATAAAGAAGGTCTTTTGGGGGCAAAGGTGGGGATTGTTCTTCATATATAGGAGGTGGTTTGTGTGTAGGAGGAAGGTCAATCCTGTATTTAAAAAGGAGGCAAAAAAAAATCAAAGTTCTAAAAAGTTTTGATTTTTTCATACTACAAAAAATAATTAAACTGTACCTACATATATTTTGCTTATTTTCCTTTCATCTACTAAACACAGAAAATAACAGTAAATATTAGTTTCAATGTTGAAGACCAATCTGATTGATATATGTTTAGTTCAAACACCAATTTATATAGAAGTTTTTGAAAACTTCAAAGCACATTCATTTTCCCTAAGATATAGTCTCATATCACTGACACACTGGAGGAAAGAATAAAGACATATTCATATGACTGACTATCCTTAAAATGTTTGGACGCATAGCCAAATGTGGAAAAATGTAACATTTAAGTAAATTGATCATATACTACAAACATGTAGTATTTTAGTTTTTTGGAAATACTTTAAAGACCCATTTTCAAAAGCCCTCTCACTCTTCCAATATGAGTCACAAATTAAAGAGTGTTAATCTAGAGACTATTATAAATCTTGCCACTTGAAATAGAGGCCATTATATCCTAGTGTATGCATGTAGCTTTACAAAATGACCTGATGTATAAAAACCTCCAATATTTGAATACATTTTAAACATCATTTAATTACAAGAACAGATTTAATTATATCAGTCATTGAATTTTATGAAATAATATTTTATATTCAGTCTTTTCAAGATCATAGATATTTTTATTATTTGTGATTAGTAAATAAAATTTTATCTATATTAAAGAATAAAGGAAAAAAGCTATAAACACAAGTACAAAAATTATTATGTTCTAATAATATTTCCTATGGTATTATAATCTCAAATGAACAATATTCAAAACAAATATAATAGCTATATGACCGTCTATTTTTAGTCTAGTAATAAATTATGGTTTTGAAGTTATAGAAAAGCCCAAGATAATCTGGGAACAAGATTAGTTCTTAAATTAATTAACCACATACCAATGACTCTCAAAATATTAAAGAATACCATTCTTATAGGTATCACAATGAACATCTTACTACACTTCATATAATGTAATTTTTTTCTTCTAGTGAAAATCACAGCAAACATAACTTCAAGATGCCAATGGTAATTTACATGAGAAATCTGAGGCTCATGAAAGTGACGTGACTTGCTTCTAGTTACACCACTGATTTGATCATGATAGAATGTAAATTTGCTCTCTGTGTCTTTAAAAAAACCAATGCAGGGGCTGGGGATATAGCTCAGCCAGCACAGTGGCTGCCTGAGGTCTTTAGTATCCAAAAGTATCCAAAAGAACAGTTGTATTAGAGAAGCACAGACACATACAAAGCATTTTAAAAAGGAATATATGCTTTGAATGGCAGGTTTTTACCTTTTTAAAATGTTTTCCCTACTTTTTCCTTTCTTTGGTATATTTTTGCAATATATAATAATTACTTCATTTTGGTAAATTGAATATATATATATATATTCAAGTATGCATATATCTATATCTTGATCATTTATTGTCTCTTTTCTCCTAGTCTTCTTTCCCAATTTCAAATATGTCTACCTTCTGTTTCCTAACATGTCTTCATTCTACTCTTTACTTATAAATTGAATTTCTCATATAAGAGAAACTATGCAATATTTGGCCTTCTGTGTCTGATTTACTTCACTTAACATTTTGTTCTCAAGATCCATCTGCTTTTCCATTAATGACTGAAATTTATCCTTCTTTATGGCTAATACTCCATAGTGTTTATATGCTACATTTATCTATTCATCTGTGGATGGGCACCTATGCTGTTTGCATAATTAAACTACCCATGACTATGCAAGTATCTCTGTAATATAATATCTGTATCTCTTTTGCGATCATATCTAGGACGAATATAGCTGGTTAAGTGAAACTGTTAGATTTCTGAAAAACCTCTACACTGATTTCCACAATGGTTGATGTAAAAGAAAACATTAATAAAGTACCCCACAAGTAATGCTATTTGTACAGAACTTCACTGTATAAAACACCATGTTATCTTATTCCCATCAAAAGCATGTGAAGAGGACAAGTATTATTAATTTCACATTAAAGCAATAAAGCTGTTGATGGAATGAAAAGAATCGACACAGTATAATTTCCATTTTATAAACCTATCTCAATGATTATGCCAAAACATTGGTTTATTTTTAACTAAGGTGTTCATTTTATAATTTACTGAAACCCAAAACCAAGCATTTTCCTTCAGAAGCTTTAGGAGTTTATATATTTAAAAACTTCCGATGGCTGAATGTTCTATATATTAAAGCATCTGAAGATGCAACTTAAACTATTAAAATACTTTTACGTCTTTCATATAGTTTTTCATTCAAAAACCTGCATTTCTGCTCAGAGGACAAGGCAATATAATTGTCATTATGGTGCCATTTGGAAAGAGATTTAATCCACTGAGGGGGGAAAAGCTGTCTATTACCATCCCCTCGATGTTGCTCATTTATTAAGGTGAAGTTTATGATGTCGTGATGAAATGGGCATATAACGAAGGCCTAAAATTATGCTCATCTCTCTCCCTTGGGCACCTTAAATAAAAACAGCTGTAAAGACAGATATGAAGATGGATGCACAACAAGCAGTCATAGATGGAGACAAACAAAAAGTTACCTACACTTTGTCAAGGTAGGATGATCTCTTTTTCCGAGGAGTTAGCAGAGCAATCACAAAGACAGCAATGATGAAAAGGGCAAGGACAGCTCCAATGACAGCTCCGGCTACAGCTATGGAAGATGTCTGTTTAAGTGGAGCATCTGTAAAGTATCAAAAATTAGGCTATTCAAATAATTTTAAAGAGTTCTTAAAGTTGCATACTTTAATTTCTACATTGTAAGGACTATCTGCAGTATGTTATCCAACAGCCAGCTTAGAGGACCCAAAACTGATTCATTAGTTTCAGTGTAAATATGCTAACATCATTCTTTATTCGTTAAGCACCTCAGCTTCACTGTTCTCAAATTATGAAAAGAATATCCCCAAACATCAACAAGTTGCTCTCGTTATGATCAAGGAATAACTGAAGATACATTAAAGATGAAAATAATTTTAATTTCTTACACTAAAAGATGATTTAAAAGTCAGCATTCTTTAAGAGTTGACCACCAAAATAAGACATTTATCATTTTTTTTCTATTAAAATGACAAACAACTCTATTAAGGAAACAAAAACCTTCAAGGGGAAAAACAACAGCCCCATAACAAATAAATATAATGTAAAAGAGATACTAAATTAAGAAATATTTTAAAATCATTTTAAAACAGGACTAAACATAGCAACATAGTAAATTCTTTCCCATTTGGCTACAGACATACTATATCACCTCTGAACATAAATTTCTTTCCCAGACTGTATCACAAATTCTGCAATGATTTAATGTTTAGCAATTCGAATTTTGCACAACTACAAAAAATTAAGTCACTCAATTTCATGAATTCTCAAATAAGGGAATATATTAAAAGTACAATTAACTACATATTTTCCAAAAAGTAGTAAAGTTTATGACAAAACCATTAATCCTTATATTAATTAATAATTCTAGGCACATTTAATCCACTATATGAGATGGTTCGTAAGTTACAATGATATTGTAACATCTAATCAATGATACTGAAGGTAACATTCTATTAATGAAGATAGTAGCTGTGGTCCTGAAACTATATGACCAGCGCAAGATCATTCAGCAAGCAAGCAGTAGAGAACAAGAGTGAAGAAAAACAAGGTTGGGGTAGAGAAGTCTCACCCTTATGCTTTATTAGCAGAATGCTTTAGGCTTGCATTTTGGGTCCTATATTTGGTAATGAAAAGCTTAGTTTTCACTTAATATGATTTATTGACATATTCTTAATAAGTAATGGAAGTTGTTTGGATTCAAACATGACAAATGGAGTAGAAAAATTATCAAGTTTGAAATGTTTATTCTACCTACCAGTTATAGTTTATCCATATAAACACATATTTAGAAGTACTTTTCAACTCTATTTTCATTAAAATGTGGGTCACATGGGACTCTTAATTGCTATGAAGAATGTTTTATTTTTCTAATCATAAATATTTCTTTAGAAGATAAATGTTAATAATTTTAATTTTAAAAAGCCCTAACAATCCTGGGTCATTGTTAGCCCCATTCTACAATGAAAATCTTACAACAGTAAGTGCAAGTCACCTATTACTGTAAGCTTTCAAACAATGAACAGAATCTAAAAATTGTGAAAATTACATGCCGTTATTCTAAAACATTATATTCACTAGCTGATAGAGGTCATTAACTGCTCATTAATACTGCTCTAGTCTTTCCATTTAAATATGTGCTAGATGAAAGACAAATATGAAATCCAATGCCATTAAACTTATTCTGAATTTATAAATGTGAAAAAGTAGATTTGGGATGCTTTATTGATAATGTAATTTACATTATCATTTTCCCCACCATGTAGATTATAGGTTTGACCAACAGACATTTACATGATTATTCAGCTGGGTGTGGTGGCACATGCCTGTAATCCTAGCACTTGGGAACCTGAGGCAGAAGAATTACCATGAGTTTGGGATCAGCCTGGGTTACTAGTGAGTTCATGGCTAGCCTAAACTACATAGTGAGACCCTGTCCCTCAAAAGGGAGGGGGTGAAAGGGGGAAAGGAGGGGAAAGGGGAAGGGGAGAGGAGAGGGAAGGAGGGAATGATTGTTTTTAATAACAGACCAATTAAAATGTGATTTGACTAACATTCACCGAGTCATTGGTATATGCAAAAATCTCAAACATCACACTTGCTACTTATCCCACACTTAAGTGTCTCCCTCTAATGCAATTCTTTCTTTTGGTGTAGTATAAAGTAACCTTAACATTTTGTCCAAATACACAGAATTTTGACTATGACAATGACAAATTTAATACTTATAGTTAAGACTTGGAAAATTGGCTTTAAAAACTTCATTATTTTTAATATAATATTCCCAAACTGAGGATCTCAATCTACCAATCACTATAAATTCATCAAACCTCTCCGCTCTTCCAAGAAAGCTTTAGTAGCAATCTCAAATTTAGTAAGCAGAGTATTATTTTATAAGTAGCAAAACACACACAGATTTTTCATGTCCTATTTTCTAACTCTAAACAGATATTATTTTGAATACCCTGAAGTAATGCTCAAGTCTAAATATACACTATTTTAAATACTTTAATTACAATCTGGTTATCGAATTTCAGATAATTATGTGTACTGCTAGGATTTGACTTTATAGTTCTAAGACACAAAGTTGATGTATGTATATGTACCCTTCTACTTTAATTTGGACATCTATTTTACCTGCTTCCATTAGTTTATTAATCATATTTATCTTTTTTTGTATACCTCTTCTTAATATCAGAAAAAGCTGGTAAGTGCTGAAATGAGCAATGAAGTCTGACTACAATTACCAACTGAGTAATTTCCTTCATACATATAAAGTGATATTAAACACACATATAAGGGTACGTTTCATATTTCCCTTCCTGTTTATTGTCTGAGAAAATAGATGTAACTTATTTAAGGACATAAACTTTTTGATATTAAGTTAATGAATACCAGTTGTGAAATAAGAGATTAAACCTTTGCATTGAATCTAAAGGAATGTATTTTCATTGACATATTTTGATGAAAATTGAGAATTTAGTCCGAACATGTTTCTCACATAAACCTATGCTACACAGACACCATAGTTCAACCAAAACACAACAGAAAAGTTATTTGCAAATATATAAAAATTTGGCATTTTAAAATGGTAGTTTACTGAATGACTGATATGAAGCAATATTATCATCACCGTATTCTATAAAGCTATTATTTGTAATTTGGAGAAAATGAAGACAAGTGTTACAATATTTTCCATGAAAAGATGGGTATATGCATCTCCAAGAACAGCCTCCAGTTACAGCATCTACAATAGCTGATTCATTAGATACTCACCTTTCAAAAAAAGAAAACTATACAATATTGCATTTAATGAAATACTCCACATATACATTGTTAGATGTTTAAAAGCCAGTTACAAATCATTTAAGTTTTGTTATAAATTTATTTTGGGGGGCCAGGGATTTAGTTCAGTGGCATAAATGCCTGCCTGGCAAGCACAAGTGAGTTCAATCCCTGTTTCAAAAAAAAAAAGAAACTTGTTTTTCGAGGACAATGTGCATATGGTACAGACTGATATGAAACTGAATTAAAGTTTTACCTTTACTAACACCGATACAAAATGTGAAAGTCAATCAAACAGACATCATCTTACTCCAGGAAAAATATCTATCATCAAGAAATCAAATAATAAAAAATGCTAGAAAGACTGTGGGAGAAAAGGAATCCTTCTATATTGTTGGAGGGAATACAAAGTAGAATAACTACTATGGAATTCAGTATAGTGATTCCTCAAAAAGATAAAAGTACAAATTCCATTCAATACAATTATTCCCCTTCTCAATTCCTAAGTATCTTCCTAAAAGAGTTAAAGACGTAATACAGCGATAAACATATACCCAATGTGTATAGAATGACAACTTGTAATAGCTAAATCCTGGAAGTAACTTATATTTTCATCACTAGATGAATAAATGTGGTATTTATACACAGCTGTACTACTCTGTCACACAGAAGGATAAACTTGAGTCATTTGTACAAAGTGGATGAAATTTGAGACCATGTTAAGTGAAATAAATCAGATACACAAGTTTAAATAGTGCATGGTTTCTCTTACATGATAAATCCAAAGTATAAAGAGAAAATCAAAGATTGATAAAAGAAAACAGGGAGACAGACCTTTTATGAATGGGAAGGGAATTAAGAGGAGAATAGAGGGGAAGGGGATGAGGAGTTAAGATGTGATTTGTACATGTACCAACTCTGCACTAAGAAATATACTGCAAACATGTACGAATAAAAAATTTTAAAAGTATATGCACACAATCTACCTTCAAAACTGACACATGACAACAATCTTTCCTCTTTGGTCCTTTTATCAGGGTTTCAGGGATGACAACATATGATAGAAAGCTTCATGTGAAGGCCTATAACCTTGTTGTTCCACACTATGTATCACTGTTGTTTTGTTTTTTGTGCAGTGCTGGGGGTTCAGCCCAGGACCTCAGACATGCTAGGTAAGTAATGTACCATTGACCTAATCATCAAGCCCTTCTTTCTTTAATTTCATTAAGATGACTCTCAAACCCTTATATCCATGTATATGTTTTATCTCTGTAAGTGTTCTACTTGGGTCAGCTCAGCATCACCAGCCTCTTAGCCAACAAATTGCCAAACACCTGATATGTGCCAAGCATCACACTAAGTGCTAGAAATGCAAGGATGAACCTTACATAATCCCAGTCTTCACAAAAGTGTGAAACATCCCCAAAGTGAGGTCGCAGAATTGATGAATTATGCATGACCCAATCAAGTCTAGAAGTAAAATCACTTTTTTCTCAAAATAGAAAAAAGCAGGTATGACTGACATACACACCACTGTTAAACAGTCAACAAAGATTCCAAAAAATGTAAAAAGTACAATAAATGTGAAGCAGATTTAAGTTGATACAAAAGACAATGAACAATAGTCCTTGATTCTGAAGAGTAGAATTTCATAAATCTATCATTTTAGCTGGGCTTTCAATACGGACTGGCCTCCTAATTTGTAAAAGAAAAAAATTAGGCATAGGCAGCAGCAAAAAGTTATTTACACTTCTAAGCACGATACAGTAAAAGAACAGAATTATTAAGTCTGGACATGGAACGCATTCTGTTAATATATTTAGGCACTGAGTATCAAATGGCTGCTTAATATCAAAACAGAAAAGTAGGTATTAAGTTTCTTCTAATGGAAAAAATGTATATCACTAAGTAATCTTTACCCAAAAAAAAAGGTAAATGTGAATATAACCAAAGCTCAGGTTTTCACTATCAATTTACAGAAGATAGAGAGGGATGTATTTGAGGGTCAAATGGGAACAATCCAAGCCAGGAAACTGTAATAAAAAATGAAAGTCTCTTCAACAAATAAACTGCATGACAAAAATGAGGAGAGTGAAGACCAGGAACGCATAAAGCATTTCCAGCAATCACATTTTATGCTTCATATTTGAATCCTAATTAAAACTACAAAATATGTAAAAATAAATTTGAACACTCACTATTTAATATTAGGGAACCATTCATCTTCAGTATAACAATGATACTATGATTAGCTTTTAAAAAATGATCTTTACTTTTAGAAATATATTTTGACTTATTTACAAATGAATGGAAAGAGAGATCATGCACAAAGAGCCTAAAATTAAACATGAATATCCATGAAAGGACAATAATTGAAGCAAGTCCAAGGAAGCTCTATTATTATTTTTCTAAAAGTTTCCATAATAAAAAATACTTCTTTAAAAAGGAAGGTTGAAACTTCTATATCTAGTTATCTCTGGCTTTTAGGTGAAACCATTCCTTTAAAACTAGGTATTTCCCTGAGTTTCTGCTCATAACTGAGATCATATAATTAGGTATTTCTATATAGGAATAGTATATATGTAAGGAAATGAGACTCTGAATTACTCTCAAGTTTTCAGGTTTATTTATATTTTAAAAATACTGTCCTCAAGCTGTCTCCTCACTCAAGTGCTCACAGCTGTTATAAATAAAAGTCAAATGAAATACAACTTATCCTAAAAATGAAGTATTTTATCCTTCCAAAACAAAATGAACATGAGTAACTATAATCAAGGTTCAAGTAAAGAAATGATCTCTAATGCCTACATATATGCAAAATTTTTGTAAAACTGGTTACTAGTCCTGACAAAAACCTACTATTATTCAATTCAAGGTAGGTGTATACTTAAAAAAACAAACAAACCAAAAAACATAGTAGCTGACTGGAGTATGAAAAAAGAAAAATACATAAACATGAGACATTTTTAAACAAAGTAAGTAGCAAACTGGGAGCCCTATTGTAAAGATGTTTTTGTGAATAATGTTTAATCATATATAAAAAAGGAAACAAAATACAGGCAAATTCTATGCTAGTTTTACAATGACCTCTCACTCCAAAACAATTTAAAAGTTTGGCAAAAATATGTATTATATTTTAAAAAGTCAGAAATAGAAAACAGGGAGGTGATCACAATTAAAAATAATGGCATTTTCACTCAAAACAGCTCACAAATAATAAACAAACATTAAATGGCAACATGAATACTCTATGAAATATTAATTTCATATTCAAAGTCCATATAGTGGTCTGTCTACATCTACACAGGATTGGTTCTGGGTAAGAACCCTGAGGATCTGAGAATGTTCAAATACTTGCAATTTAGTATCTGCATATAAACTCTGCACATCTTCCTGTACACTTTCTAGATTGCTTACACTACTAATAAAATATAAATGCTATGAAAATAGTAGTTGTACTGTGCAGTTTAGGGAACAATGGAAAAGATTATACAGGTTGAGTACACACACAAATTTCCAAGTATTTCTGAATGTTATTCATTAGTGTTATTCACGACTGTTATTCATATTCATGTGATTAAATCCAACTTCACAGTGGCTGTCAACCAATATGCTCTTTCAAATTTTAAGTGTATCCTGATTCTGCTATTAGCCTTGCTTGGAGAGAGAAACAAAGCAGGTTCTAATTTCCACAATTCATTAACTGCATTTGGGTCAACAACGAAAATAGAAGTAGACTATACACATACACACAAAAATTCAACACAGGTATCATTTCCTTTTTTCTTGTGTTTTACACTGGTAATCATATTACTAAGTTCTCATTTATTTATTTTATTCTCTGTCAGATATTCTTGCATACCTGAAAGGCCTACATATCTCTCAATTTTTTTCATTTAAACACAGTAGTACTCTAATGTGAAATATGTAGCCATGGTTACCTTATAAAGCATTTCTGTATATGGCTATCAGAAGCAGTATTATTGAAAACCTTAATGATTTAGTATTAGACTAATTTTAAAAAGTGCTATCATTCAACTATGACGTAAAGTCAAATAATCAGGTTTAAAGTTAATCCTAGCTTAGTGACATTTCTATGTATTTTAATAAAAATGGTGGGGAAAAATAAGAAATGTATTCAACATCACTGTTACTGAAATACTTTCACCAGTTGGAATTAAACCCCAAAGTAAATACACAGCGTAAATCAAATGAAAGAAATAAATGTAAGTATGAACCCAAAATAAGTAAAACTATTCCAAGAAGATGCTAAGATTTCTCATATATGCTTTACAATTAGCTGGGCACATCACTGGTATTCAAAAATGAATTTATCAAAAATGTTTATTTAATATAACTATTCATGTTTACAAACAATTCTCTATGTACAGCATACATACATAAAGCTCTGATAAACAACAGTGCAATGCTTTCAAAAGTCTTAAGCACCAGTATAGATTCCTAAAACCTGGAAACCTTTCAGTAAGCCAGATTATTTGGATTGAGGACACAGAATATAGTTGTAGGTTTCCAACTCATCTTCTCCCCACAAACAAAACAAAAAAACAGAAAACTAATTGCATAATGGCCGCAATGAGAATAAGTTTATAATCAATAAATAGGTGTTAATGTTTTTGAAGTACAGTTCTGGAAATACAGTGTTAATTTCTTTCAGTTGAAATTTGTATGAAATTCTAAATGTGATTATTCTGTTCAAATTGACACAGCATTTCAAACCATCTAAAGATAAAATTTTGATTAAAAAGTCACAAATTTACATCTTTCATGGAAAGAAATTTTAGATTTATCTTTCTTGTGACTGACATCATTGCTGATATTTAAATAAAAAATAAAAGTATTTCAATCACAGTGTATTACCGAGAAAGTTTTCTTCCAATGACTTGGACTAAAGTCAGTATTCTATATAAGTGCTTAAATATATAAGAATCCAGACATTTTTCACAAGCTATCAGTGAACGTAACTTTATTTCTTAAGATAATATTATAGGCCTATACCAAATGTTAGGGAATAGTTTCTAATTTGCAAGAAATACTGCTAGCTAAGGAAAACTAGTTTCTAATTAGAATAAAGCTTTCATACTACTCATAATGTTATGAACATGTTAGAATTTTGCTTTCTATAATTTTTTTTAAAGATTTGAAGAAGATTGAGCAGGAGGTTGGTAAAATTAAAAAAGTATCTATTTTGTTTTTCAGAAAAGTATTTTTGGTGTGATTTTCCAAATAACTTTTACCTGGGAAAACACTTACTTTGCAGTACTTTTTTTTTCTAACAAATCACTAATAGAAAAACATTCTTTGGGCCTTATATCAGTTGTCATTACAATTTTATAGAATTCAACTGTAGAACCAAGCAATTAAACTACCTTACAAAGAAGATTCACCTTTGCAGATTTAGGTAATACTCTTTCTGAAAAGTTACATGATTCTGGACAGATACACTTAACTATGTTTAAAAAAATAAACAACCTCATGATGTATTTCCAGTTTTAATTGGAAAAACAAAAATCTTGAAACATGTACATACATTTGGGAGGAAATGAAGGAAAAAGGAAATGACGGCCAATATCCATCAGCAAGTACTTCTGGTTCTATAATTCAGATTTTTCTAGTCAAATTCCAAGTTTACTTTAAATTTCTTTTCTGTACATTTACCCGTTTGAACAAGATCAACATTAAATAACTAAAAAAAAGTATGGTCTAGAAAATTCTTTATATTTATTCCTAACAGAAACATCTCCTAAAACTGATACACCAATATAATGAAAGGCTCTCTCTGAACTGCATTTAATCATGTATCATATTTATATATTTAGGACATAAAGCATTAAAATAAGGCTTCTGTTTAACGTACCAAAATCCTTGTTAACGAGATAATTTAAGAACTATCTTCCAGAGATGAAAAAAACATTCAGAAGGCATGTATTTTGTTGTATTTATGTATTCTGGACAAAAATATTGATCGGATAAGTACGCTGTTTCACACGTCATGTTCACTGAGTTTACTACCACAGTTTTAGTGCAACAAAATATCTTTGAAAAGCCACTCTACAGTAATTATGGCAAGGCTCATTAAAATGCAGAGGTAAAGATTCCACTTGTATAGAAACTTAGAAAATAATGCTTGAAAAAAGCAAAGATGTTCTATCACACTGAATAATTTTACTATACTAAAATATATAAACATTTCTTGAATTAGTTTTATAGTCAATTTTGATGTAATGTCATTTAGTGGTGATAAATTTTGAGAGGTATATGCTTAACAAACATCATATTTAAGGTTACAGTATCAGGTAAACATTTAATACACAATGCCAAGGTAGTTTCCTTTTTTAATTTTTGTACCAAAAAAGCCATACATTTAATGCTGACATTTCTCCTTACCTGTGTGCGTAAGACCAATAAAGTACTCTGCATTAAAATTTAAATCTTGAGACAGTAGTACAGCATTGAAAAAAAATTGTAAAGCAGCTCAGATACATTGAACCCAGATTTTACATTTTCATTTGTCAGATTGGAATATAAAAAGTAAGCTCGAAAATCAACTTGAAAAAGCTTATTCTTCCTCAAGAAAAAGTATGAACAATCTGAAAATGATCAACCAGTATGAATGAAACATTGTACATAGGCAAGTCATATTTAGTGGTTGCTAAACATACCACTCCCTCCTGGAAATTACGGAACCATCTACATGTGAAACTAAGTCATCTTCATTTTCATCGTAATGTTCATCACTGACAAACTTCATTCCCATTTTCAGATCTTCATAATAATCCATTGGTCTTTCAAACCTATTGAGGTTTTCTACATTGTTCCATTGAGCTTTTTCAGGCTCTTCTAAATAGTCTTTTCGTATTAGATTGTTCACTGGGTTTTTATTTTCTTTTTTTACACTGTCTGGGTAAGAATCAAGCTCATCTTGTTGAAGAACATCTATTTGTGATTCTTTTTGCATATCTGATGGTGGAATGTAGTTCTTGGCAAAGTAGTCTCCACGAAACGTCCGTCTTCTCCTATAGCAGAATATTCCAGCCAAAACACTTACAAGTACTATGAACAGAGCCCCACCCACTACACTAGCAATGATTGTGCCAATTGTATCATCTTTAATTGTTGCCAAAGTTGACAATGGGAAGGGCAATTTTTTAGGTTCTGTTGCTAGATCCTCGATGTCAGCAGTTGAGGGATGCCACTGAACTGTAGGCTGAAGGGTGGTAGTAGTAGGAGGATCTAGTGGAAACAGTAAAGATAGACAAGACACAGAAAGGCAAAGAATGTCAATGCAAGCAGATTCAGCAGCAACTTGAAAAGACAGCACAATTAATGAATATATATTCATAATACCAATAGTTTTTCATTCTTAATGTACTAAGATTAGAAAGAAGTGGTATCATTATGTATTATAAAAAATAACAAAACTGACACTTAGTCAGTTACCAATGAAATGAAAGGAGTAAGATTTATGGTATAAACCCTAAGTTCTTCTATTTCAAGTTTAAGTTGATATTATATTCTAAGAAATGTTACTTTTTTTAACTGTAGAATATTACTTAAATGTTCTACACATAGCTGGCTTAAGAACTACCATATAAAAAGTTAAATTAAGTCACACAATTCAAATGTGAACTTTCTTAGCCAGTAGCACAATGAAATAAAATGAAAGAATAAAAAACTAAATTACGTTTTCTTACTATTCACCTTTATCTAGCATAATATCTGACCTTATTTTTAAAAGAATGAAAAACTATAGAATCTTGTTAAGTGGGCATAGTGTAAACTGTTGGCTTAATAATTCTCTCAAAAATATTTTCCTTAAATAAAGAGCTCTCAAAATTTTTAATGGAAGAAATATATGGTAAAAACTATTACATAGTATTTTCAAAAATAAAAAGTATGTTTAAATTGTATAGCCAAATGGACTAATATCAAGTGAGACTAACAAAGTAAAAATGTTATAAAGCGATAAAAATCATACCTAATACCCCATGGGGGATGCATCTGAAAATTAAGGAATTTTAACTGTATGTGCAAAATATAGTTATCATTGCTTTAGAACAGAATCTCAAAAACAGCAGCTAATATTTTAGAGAGAACATTCTAATAATACTTAAATATTAAGATGCAAATGAACCTGTATATTGACATTAGATTACAGCACAGTTATTATTAAAAAGCAACTAAACGTTAAGTAGTAAAATTATAGATTGGTTAATTATCAATTTAGTAGTATTTGTAGGTCATGTTACATAATAATACTAGAATTTGAAGAAAAGATGAGTTTAAAAACCTTTTGTTTTCCCCCACAGGTAAAAATAAATGACCCGAATGGCAATCTCCTACAATTAACACTTAAATGGGTGGTACTGACCAAGCTTTAAAACAGTGATTGTTAGAAAAATACTAAATCTACATGGGTAAGTTATTCTAATGTAAGCTAAAGAAAAATACTTACTGAAACAGGTTTCATCACGGAATGCCGTATATATAGAATGTGGTAAAAATTTAGCAAGTACAATATAAAACTTAACAAGTACAGTATAACTAATATCCTGAGTTTATACACTAATAGGTAATCTTGTCAAGTACTCTGAAGTAAGTTATTAGTTAACATAATATATGTAAAGTGAATCAAGGAAGAAATTATTATCAAGAACATATTCATTAGCTGAACAATCTGAAAAAAACTGTGAAAGTGAGGGGATTATTTCTATAAAAGTAGAAAAGCATCAAATAATCCAACTTCACCGAATTAGAATACTGAATAGATTAAAACTTGAATCATTAGTAAGACAACTGCATGGTTTTTTGAGGTAGTTCTACGTACTGTACATCTTCACAATGATTACCAAGAAAAAGTATTATATAAGAAACTGGCATCAGCACACTTAGGTAGAACTATAAATCACCTGAATAAATTATAATTTACACATTTTAGTGCATATATGATTTTTAAGGTTTTAACATTACTTACACCTGGATTAGCCAGGTGTAAGATACATATCTCAACATTTTTACCATGTATCTTAAGAAAAAGGCATGTAAAAGATTCTACTTGCAAAGTATTAACTATTCATTTTATTCAGATTTAACAAAATACAGCTTTCAGAAAAAAAGGAAAAAAAACTTTAAAATTTTTGACTTTGTTGTGATTCCTGAGGGTTGAACCCATCATCCTCTTTCTAAATCAGTGTTAAATTAACCTTCTTATTGTCATTCCATAGAGATTAGTGTTATTACTTCATTATATACTTTAAGCAATAACTCATGTTTTTGTCTTTAAATTTAGAACAAAAGTCATATCATATAAGGAGGCAGGAATATTTTCTATTCATTAATAGCCAATTGTTCACTGTGATTTAAAACTTCCCAACATCATTCTTTATTTTCCAGTCAGATCTTTTCCAACATTCTTTATTAAATATATGATAAATGAAAATATAACAGCTATAATGAATTTTAGGATACTTCTAATATTCCTCTCCAAATGAAGAATTTGTTTCTTTTTCTAATGATTGCTGCTAAACAGGAAAATCTAAAGATTACTGTATTAAAAATTAAATGGGTTCTACTTCTTTTACATGGGTTGTTTGAATAAACAAAATAATTTATTTTAAAGTTTAAAAACTGCTAAGTGTGGGTCGTCAGATTTTGAAATTATGTGTCTAGACCCCTACATAATTTTTTTTTTAGATTTTTTTTTTATTGGTATTGGGGATCAAACTCACGACTGCGTGCTTACAAGGCAGGTGCTTATGCCACTGAGCTAAATCCCCAGCCCCCCTACATAATTTGCAATTCAACATTTGCACAAGATGAATTTTAGGCACAAGGCTACTTAACTGGCTTGTAAAAATTTGCTTTCTATTTCTAAAGAAAAGTGACATATATGAAGTAAAAAAACATACTAAGGCTTAGTAGATGTCAAATTAAAAAATATGCAAAGTTATCAGTTCTCTAGTCAAAGAACGTAAGTTAGGTAAAAGACTGGATTTTTAATTCTTTCCTCATTGTTCTTCTCAAATTCATTCATGCACGCATGGAAGCATGTTGCACATCTACCTAAAACATCACTGCAGATGACAGAAAAATAGCAATTATAAAAGAAGACCAAAACCCTGCTAAAGACTCAAATTCTAATGGAGATATAAATAGACAAGCATGTAAATAAAACATGTATTATGTCACATGGAAAAAATAGAAAAGCAAGGCAGAGGATGACAGAACATAATAAAAGAGTGGTAAGACACATTTTCAATTTAAAACATAGTCACAAAGGAAGAAAGATCTCATGAACAAGGTGGTATTTTTAGCAAATACCTAAATTGTAAAGGGAAGAGCCATGAGGATACTTTGTGGAAGAGTATTCCAAACAGTGGAAGCAGAAAACGGAAAGACTGAGACACAGAAGTATCTGTTGTGTTCCAAGGACAAGAAAAACCAGTGTGGTTATGCTAGTAAGCAAAGATTATGTAGTAAGAAATGAGGTCAGGGAGATAATCTAAGACTAGAACATGTACAGGGCCTTGAGTCACTGTAAATATTAGTTACCACTACAGGTAAGATGCAAAGTCCATGAGAAGTTCTGAGGAGAAGAGTGCATGATGTGACATGCCCTTTAAAAGGATCATTCTGGCTCTTCATCTCATGACAGAGTGAAAAGCAACAGATTCAAATTGCTAATATGTAGTGAAGTAACACTTGTTGATGGCTTAAACTAGCAGAAGTGAATAATTGGTAAAATTCTACATAACATATAACGAGAGCCAACACTTATTTGTTAATGGATTGGGTACAGCATGAAAAAGAACTGATATCAAGGATACTTTCTAGGTTGTAACCTGAACAAATGTAAAAATGGAACTACATGTAACTGACAGGAGAAAGAATGGCAGGGAAAGAGGTTTGGTGTCACAGGACAGGAGAAAGATGAGAAGCTCAGTTTCAAAACTGTTAAGCTGTAATTGCTATTCAACTTCCACACATAGTTTAATGATCATTAATAGGCAGCTGGAAATAGTAGGTAGTGGAACTGGAATGTCAAAAGACATAAATTTCAGATATCCCTAGTAGAATTGCTACATGTGAGTGCCCAAACTGAACCTTGCCAATAGTACCTTAAAGGATTACATAGCTAAAACACAGTGCACTTATGATTTACAAGTAATAGTCCACACCAAACAATATAATACAGGAACAAAAACGCAAATATTGTTTGCAAATACAATTAATTTCAAATATTCATTTTGTATGGCTTATCCTCTAAAGAAGAGAAATGTTCCCACTATTGTTTAATCTCCCCGTGGTTTCCACCAAAGCACTGCTACTAGGAGTGTAAATAGCTAAGAGTGTATATAGCTTTATGCTTCTTGCCAGTATCATATAAAAGAAATCTGAGTCTCTCAGTAATGCAGAGAAAAAACACTAATTGCTGAATTTTGTGGATAATAAGGAAATAAATGAGCATACAACTATAAATGATGGTGAGCACTATATGAATATAGTACAGGGGTGGCCGTTCTTAGACTGAATGACCATATAAAGAGTAAGAATATAATACTTAAGCAAGTATAAAGTTCTTCTAAAATGCTTAACTTATTTCATTTTAGACACGAAGAAATTAAAAACCTTAACTACTCATTACACATTTACCAACCTGAATTTCTCAAGGTTCTCTACCTTTTACTCCTAGTTTTCAATTTGTTAGACAAAGATTGCTACATAGAATTATTGCTAGTAGATAGTCAAAATATTTTACATATTTTTTCCCAAATCAGCATTCTATTAACAATTTATAGTCACATAAAAAATGTATTTCAGCTCCATGTACATTTTGTGAATTCTCCAATTTATATCCAGCCAATTAATAAAACAGCCAAGTGAAACAAATAATATTCAAACTCTGAGTTCTTAGTGGCTGAAGAACTGGCAGTAAGAAATATATTAAAGTTTATTTCATTAAAACATTTTCAGTAGCATTCCTATTTTATCTCTCAGTAAACCAACATAAGAGATGCCATGAGTGGCAAGCACTATTATTTAACAAGGTAGGTTACCAAAGATAACACTCTATTTTTAAAAATCGAAACATCTATATGCAGAGTGGTTACCAAACGTGCACTTTGTTTAAACAGAATTGAGAAAGTAATGTCTAGAAATCAAATGTGATACTGCTTAAGTGAAAACAAGATGAAAAAGTATTAAAATGTATATAATACTGTCCTATATACATTTTGACATTCCTCTAAGGAATGTCATGTATTTCATATAGGGTTATTTTATTGTATCTCTTTTAGAGATATTTTATTTTATCTTTATTTGAAAAATTTTACACCAATCAAGTTATATCTCTGTAAGTATAAATTATGGCTTAGGATCATATTATCATTTATAATTCTTATTACAGAAACATTTTAAGTAACTATTTTGCAAGTAGACAGTAACTTACCAGAAATATAGATAATCTTTTGATCACTTCTTTGCCCAAGGGAATTTGTCACTTTACAGACATAAACACCAGAATAATTGAAAGTCAGTGGATGGACAAAATGAAGAGTATTGTCTGAAGCCAGTAAGCCATCAGGCCACAGCCCATCCAACCTAGATTTTAAAAAGCAAAATATTATTTTAAGTACCTTCAAACTATATTTACAGCAACTTACAATAAGATACAATAAGACATTACATCTTTGAGATTTTAGTAAAATTATCACTATCTTTTAGAAATAAATAAGCATAAAATTACAGCATATAATAAATTTTTATTTTAGTAAAGATAAAACCTATTATGTATATCTATCCTTCCCAAATATTAATCTATATAAGTGCAGCTAGGTCAGTATGACAGGATACTAGGGAAGAAGAGGGGAAAAAATTATTTTAAAAGATTATATTCAGAAAACTAGAAATCAGAAATATGTACTATGTGAGGACATAGTCATAGGATCAAAGTAACTGAAATTCTAATTATGAATTATGTGAATTATCAATACATACATAATATATATACAATTTCCTTAGTAAATGCCCATCTCACTTAAATAAAATATTTTGGTACCTTCTATAATGCATTTATAACATATAATTTGATACTAATACAAATACTAATACAAATACATTCACTATTAATACAAATATTTAAAACTAATACAAATATATACTCTAAGAATTTACTTAATAGAAAAGTTTTATATGCAAAGTGAGCTGCTGTGACAATAAAAACTAAGGTACAATTTGGAATCAACTCAAGTGTCTATATTAATCTGGCTAAAATACACCATATTTACTGTATCCATTATTACTATATACCATGTAAGCTCTACTACAGAAGCTCTAAAGCCATTCATTTCAATGGAGCTAAGTTACAAACCACTTTTTCAATCTGAGGGTACCAAAAAAATAAAATAAAATAAAATAAAATAAAATAAAATAAAATAAAATAAAATAAAATAAAATAAAATAAAATAAAATAAAATAAAATAAAACAAAATAAAATACTGTAAGAACAAGAAGTGTTGTTTGAAAAGCTTTAAAAATGCCTGAGTTGCCTGGACCCTATCTTTAATGAGGCAAGTACATACTGGGACATAAAATCTCGTTACAAAAGGAATAAGGATAAAGAACAATAAAAAAGTAAAAGGAAGCAAATAATAATGGAGAATTGGTACAATGATGTTATTTTGCAGAGTAGTGTGTAAAAAAAAAAAAAAAACAGTAAAATTGCTTAGGGTTTTAGTACAGGCTAAGTATCTTGTATCCAAAGGCTTGGAACTGCAAGTGTTTCATATTTTGGAGTTTTTCAGATTTTAGAGTATTTGTATATACTTTATTGGTTAAGCATTTCTAATGCAAAAATCTAAAACCTAAAATGTGTCAATATTCAAAATGTTTCATGTTTTAGAACACACAGGGTTTGGGGTTTTCGGATTAGGGATGCTCTAAACCTTTAATTTATCAGGTAAATATAATGTTTTTACATAATTTTAATAAATAAAAACAAAAGCACTGAAACTTAAAGAGGATTTTGGACAGTAAATTTTTCCAAGACCAGCTTTAAAAATTGTATATGCCTTATCAATTACATCTATACCTTGGACCCAAAACTGTCTTGAGAAATTTAAAGCTGGATTATAATACTAACTTATTCAATAAAGCCAGAGCAAGAAAAAGCTAATATATCATTAAACACCTAACAAGTGACATACACTAAGCATCTTCTGTGTTCTTGTATCTATGTTACATGAATCATTTATAATTCTTAAAGTTTCCAGAAAAGTAAACATTTATAGTTAACCTTACAAAACCTCTATGAAGTAATGTCTCAACTAGGAAACTAAGTACTAGAGAGGTTAAACAATTCGTAATAAAAAGACATCGCAATCACTGGGATGAGACCCAGAATTACACAGCTTTTAGAAATACTTTATCAAACAGACATCTTAATGACTGCCTCCTACTTTTTAAGAAAATATCAAAAGGGCCTATCCTAATTTCCAAACTATCTTTAAAAGTGTAACATGGTAATCAAATGCACTGTTTTCTTAGTCCCACAAAATTCCATCATAAACAAGAGTTAAGGAATTAAAACGTTATTTAAAATCTATGAAGATAAAGGAAACACTGCAGTACAATGACTCAACAAACTTGTGAAGGACAGAAAAGGGAGAAAACATTATGTATTTAAGTCTGTGTTTCTCAACCAAGAGGCATTCTGCCCTTGATGTTACTTGAGATGGCTGGAGACACTGTGGGTTTTGGAAACTGAGAGACTGGCTGGTATTACTGGCTCTAGAGGTGAAGGCCTAGATGTTGTATACTGTACAATTTACAGGACTGCCCAGCACCAAAATGAATTATTCAACCCAAAATATCAATGGTGCCAGGGTTCAAAATCTCTCATTTAGGCTGAAGAGTTTCATGCATAGGAATATGAATACAAAAGCAGCCAGTAGGCTCCAAAGACAGTAAAGTCTGGAGTTTGACCCACTGTACTACAGAATGTCAGCAGGGAGCAAGAGGGCTAGAAATAAAGTTCAACTGAAAGTTACAGAATAAATCATTAGATTTCCTCCAAATCTGTACTGTTACAAGGTGTTTACGTCTCAGGCAAATTAATGAGGTAAATTCAATAAGTAAACTTAATTAGCTAGATCACTTCCACTCTTCATTGATGAAATCTGGAACTTTTAGAGGAAAATTCAAATCATTCTAAATGGAAGCTATTAATGAATAATCATTATAGAGAGAGTTTTCACTAAGTATATTATTTTAATGTCTCATTGTAAAATGACTGGACAACTGAAAAGATAAAGAAATTTACGAAGTGAAAGACCAAGCAGGAAAAAAATCTCTTAGGAGAAAATAACTGGCATTACAGTGAAGAAACAAGATGGTAGAACATCCATAAAATATGAAAAAGAGGCGATTTAAATGATGGAGAATGAGAAAGTGCTCTTAGAAATTGCAAATATGACAAAATATTTTTTTAAAAAATCACTGAATCAATGTAAAGTTTTTTAAGAAAAGATTTTAGGAAGAACAATAAAACCACTTGGAAAATGTGAAAAGATACTATGTAATAAATAGGGGCTCCAAAGAATGTACCACTGTGGAAATCAGGGTGGAGTCTTCAAAAAAGTAGGGCTAAGATGTCCCATTTGTCCCACTAATTCCCTTTCCTGATCCCTGATGCAGAAATGATTAAAAGCATCATACCACAGCAACATATGCACACCCATATTTATAGCAGCAGTTTGTGTAGCTAAATTTTGGTAACAACCCAAATGACCATCACCTGATGAATGGATAAAAAAGATGTGGGTTTTCTTACATACAATGGAGCACTACTCAGTCACAAAGAAAGGCAAACTTGAAACATTTATGATTAAATGAATGGACCTTGAGACCATAGCCTTAAGCAAATTAAATGAGACATACATGTAAAGACCACATCGTTATCTCTGGTTTGAGAAACAGAAAGTGTAAGTAAGAACCAAAATGCGTAACAGACATTGTGAAATAGGAAGAAATTATTCAAAAAGAAAGGTGAATGGGATGGGAAATGAGAAAAAATTGATAAAATAGAAACTGGAAATACGGGGAAGAAGGGTTTAAGGGAGGTAGGGAAATGGGAAAAAAAGAACAAAGATGTATCATGTACAGGTACAAGTTCTTTATAATAAAGTGATTATGTATATCTAAATTGCATCAATAAAAGTAATTAAAAAAAGAAAGAAAAAAAGGAGAAAATGACATGAATAAAATGGTTCCAATTACTGGAAATAGGAGTGAAAATCTTAGTATAACAGTTTAAACATTTAGAGATAAAGAAAAAGAAGTAGATCATTAAAACTGCACAAATAAAAAGATAATTTTTAAACACAGGGAAAACAAACAGCTATACAAAAAGAAAACAGAATTCTGATATACTATTTAACTGTCCATAAATAATGTATCTATCTGTCATAGCGAGGCAAACAGTAATTACTCAGTTTAAATAAAAGTAACAATTTCATTCAGACCATGAAAAGTAAGAATGTATATGGGATATGTTTGTGGGTAAGGGGTAGATATAAAACTAATTCTTCACCTACATTAGAAATGAAGTGTTAGAAATTGGTAAATCAAGATGCTGCAGTTTAAGACATATGACGGTAACTAGTACCAGAAAAAAAGGTAAAATTGCTAAGGGATTCCCTAAGGAATAGAAATGAAAGTTTGATGGAGGGGTGAGGCAGTAGAACATGTATGCAGAAATCTTTCACTTAATTAAATTCTTCATTTATTACTGTAAGTATGCATTACACCAATTAAAAACAACTTTAAACACACACTAAAAAATATTCATTTTTGAATAATTTCTCTGTAGAAATGTAACCTTGTTTTACCTGCTCCACACAGATTTAAAGGGTGGTGGATTTGCATCAGCATTACACTTGAGATTAACACCTTTTCTTCCCACAAACCAATTTCCATCATACCCTGTTACTGAAACTTCAGGGGCATCTATAAAATAAACACATGACAGAACAAATCATCCTTTATTAAGGGGGAAAAAAAGAGTTTGATGATGAAATATGTCAAAGGCAGAAAAAGTAGAGGGTTTGACTTAATTTGAAAGGCAAATATTAGCATTTACTTACATTGTATATCTAACATGAAAGAATATCGGATGTCCTTTTCCAAGGCTGGGTGTTTTACAACACAAGTAATTCGTCTTCCTCTAGCAAATCGAGTTGGAAACAGCTTATACTTGCTAACAATTGTTGCTGTTTCATTTGCAAAGTTAGTTGTAGAGGAGTCTGTTTCACCAAGATCACCTTCCCAGGTAATAAGTGCAACTGGTTTTCCAGTGGCTGCTGTGCAAGTGGCTGCTACTGTTTCATTTCCTCCATCGATTAAAGAATCTTGCCCTTTTGTCAGGCTCACAGTAGGTTCAACTGTTTAAATTTTTTAAAAGTTACATGTCAATTAAAAATTATTTACATCCTTCCAACCATTTCTAGACACATTTCACAAGCTTAGGGACAACTGTTTACAAAATCTACACATATGCTTTTCATGTAATGCCAGTATCAACTACATTCTTAAAACAATCAAGACCAGAGGACTGGCTAGGGAGAAAACGGCAAAAATTTTACATTACTATTAAAAATATGACTCTCCCTGACACAGATAAACATTACACACAGGGACAGATGAATTCTCTCCAAATTAGCATATTTGAAAAATTTTTGTGAATTTGATTATAATTCATGGTAATAAAGATTATTCTTGAAGAAAAACGTTAGTTTTAATATACAAATGCTTCATGCTGTGCAAAAAGTTTAAAGCAAACACTTTTTAAAATAAATAACTAGTATTCAGCCTACAGTTAAAATGTTAAGTACACAAGCCAATAAAACATCCTTTAAGCAAATACATAAGGGAAAAAACAGAACATGTTTTTCTTGGGTCAGGGGGTGATTCAGTAATTTCATTTAAAACACACTGGCTTTTAGACCTTTACCTTCTTATATACCTAAAAAGAAATGAGATGGGCTGCTAAATCTATTTACTGCTTTCTGTTATAAGATGTATTTAAATTCATGCTAACCTGAAACATCATTAATAACTATGCTTATTGGAAGGTACATACCACACATCAGCATAAGTACCTCAGCAGACTAAAGTACAATGACAAAACCCTTCAATCTACTCCATATATCTCTTAGCTATTTCTTCACATTTTCCAGAAATTTTTGTATTTCTTTCTATGTAAATTCCTTAGTGCATGCTTCATAAACTCATCCAGTTAAGTAGATAGTTTATTCTATGCATTAAATTAAAAAGTCAATGACTTTGAATGACCTCAATGACTATTTTCATTTTCAAGATTACTAACTGGTTGTTTCAATGTCAATTGTTTTTCATAGCTACCAATCTTTTATTCAAATTTTATTTTATGAGATATTAATATTCTCTACTTTTATAAGATATATAAGTTGTAAAACAAAAAGGGGAAAAAAGTACACAAGACACATATAATGAATAATCTTATAGCAAACATCTGTAATTACCACATGCGGTACTGTAAAACATTAGCCACTCTAAGTCCATAATGTAGAACATTAGCCACTTAATTTGTTCTCACTCAGAAATAAGTTTTTACTTATTTTTCGTTATAGAAAAATGTAGAACCAGTAAGTGTAAATCTAAGCAAGGTAGTTTTATTTTGCCTGTTTTGGAACTTTGTGAGAATGGCATTAGATAATTTATGTTTTTGTAAGTTTGTTTTTAATTCACTTTTATGTTATGGATATTAGTTCATACCGGGTCATTTAGCTTTAGTTTATTACTTTTAGAATTCATTTTAACTTTTTAGTTTTAGGTCACTTAGATCTATGAACAATTGAAAAGATTAGTTTTAACTGCTGTACAGCTTATTTATTATGGACATTAGATCTGTTTCCTCTTTGGAAATACAAACAATTTTAAAACATCTCACTGCTGTATCTCAGTATATTTGTGTGTAAGCGTCTCTAGTTAGTTCTATGTTATAGAATTCCTACTACTATACTTATTTTCAGTTTTACCAAGTCATGTGAAAAACCTTTCCAAAGTACTAACTTACTCCGAACTTTTAGCATTTGTTGGTACATTCACTCATCACAGTTAATACTGCCAGATTTCTCTCAGTGTTTCCCAATTTCATTGTAATGTAGCGACATACAATAAAGATTTTATTTTTAATTTTTGCATGAGGTTGGAAATTCTTCATATGTTTTGGGGGTATTTGGAATTTTTCCTGCTTCAAAAGTCTATTAAAGCTAACTCTGCTTGTTTCCATACTGAGGTATAGAAGTTCCACATAATTTTGAAAAGACAGTCCTTTTGTTGTAGATATGTGGTACAAGTGTCTTGTACCAGTACAAACCTTGTCTTTTTACTCTTCTGGTGTTGCCATGATAAGTTTTTAATTAAAATGTATTAAAATGTAACTTTTGACAAGTAACTATTTTATGTAGTAAGAAATACTATCCTCTTTTGAGGTATACTATATAACCTTTTTATTGTTCTTTGTTCTCTGAAGAAAATTTATGAATTGACTTTTGTGGGTCAGTTGCTGTTGTTTTACCTTTGCAGTTGCTACCTGCCTATGGGGTCTTCCTTACCTGTATGTCTTACTATTCACAACCAGACTGTGTGGCTGAGTTTAAATAATTACAGCAGAAATGTTCTGAGATCAGAAAATAAGTACCTTCCCTCAGAAAAGATACATGTTTTCGTAGGTCAAGCTCCTGAAAACAATAACCAGGCTAAGACTTTCTTAAGTTCAGTTGGCTCAAGTGACATAAGGAGTGACATAAGGAGATCCAGAGGTCTACAAAGAAGCCAGTTTGCTTCTCTCTCTTTTTTTTTTTTACTACTCTGAGACTGAGGTTGTTAGGGTATAAAGTGAACAAGAAGGATGATTAGCTATTTCTTCATATTGAGTAAAATTTTACACATTTCATTCATTTGTCAAGGCTCTCAAAATTTTAGTTCCACATCTTGTATGTTTCTTCTGTCTCATCAAACATCTTAAGGTTGGATGCAGCTATCAGCACCAGGCTAATCTGTTTTCATCTGCTAGATTTTAATCTACTAACATTCCTCATTATGTTAATACTTTCTTGAAGTTCTCAAAGATGTTTATATTTCTCCTTCAGTGGGAGAGTTGGTCTGAGTAATTTATGCCATCATTAATAGGATGTTCTATTAAAGAGCTTAGCCGTTTATTTTAAAGTCAATTTTAAATTGTAATTTATATTTCTTAAGAAAAATCCACCTACACTTGTTTTATTGTTTTTTCTAAAATTAGTTTTTTTCATGTATATCAATATTTCATTCAACCTCTCTAGAGTCACCCTTCTCTGCCTAGCTGTTTGCTGCTGTTTTCTCTGGCCCCTTAAGATTCTACTCAGACTTTTCTCTCTCCTCATTGTTACTTCCTCTCTGACAGCATATTATCCCTGATCTATGACCTAAAAACCATCTAAGGAAGAAGCTGAAGCAATTGTAAAAGCTCAGATCCAGGGCTGGGGATTTAGCTCAGCGGCCTAGTGCCTGCCTCATAAGTGCTAGGTCATAAGTTCAATCCCTGGTACAAACAACAACAACAACAACAACAACAACAAAACCTCAGCTCCTCTGTCCACTTTCTTCAGAGATTATAGAGTCCTATTTATCTCTATTTCTAATTTTGTGACTCATTTCTTTTCACACAGCAATACTTTCCTGAACTATAGTTTTCTCTTAATGACTATATAATATTCCATTAAGAGGAATACTGTAATTAGTGTAACAATTTTTCTACATGGATGTTTGTAATTAGTGTAACAATTTTTCTACATGGATGATTAGAAAACTAATACTAAGCATTCATAGATTCATAGTTCCATCATTATAATAGTCTACCAAAAACATCAGTCTTCCTGAATCACAAAACTCAAATAGTTATATAAATCTACAATACCAAGAATAAACCCTAATGTGAAATCTGAAACATGAAGTGTAAAAGGTTCAAAAAAGTCAAAGCTGGTCACTGGAAAAAACTGGAAGCTTAACTAAACATGGTAATTTAGTTACCATTAATTATCATTAACCAGGTAATTAAAATGGATGTTACACAAATTCAGCATTTACAATAATTTAGTATTAGAAATAAAATACTACAAAAAGTAGTAGTTGAAAGTATGCAGCATTATGGGATATAAGTAGACACAGGAGAAGATTTTTATTTACATTAAAAGAGCCTAGAGTCAAAACATTTTAAGACAAAACTTGAAAAAACATATTTAAATTCATTTTAATCCTAAATGTAAGAAAAATTTCAAACATTTTAAATCCTTAAAAATAATCTTATTAGAATTCTTGTCACTGTCAACAAAACACACAATCTAACCACACTTACCTAACACAGTTACAGTTGTAGAGGACTGGGCATTTCCAAGTGGGAATGTAACAGCTTTGCAAATGTATTTTCCAGAATCAGAAAATCCTATATTATGCAGAGTAATTGTTGCATCATTAAGTGAATAATTTTTAAATGAGACTCTTCCCTGATATTCTCCTTGAACAGAAAAGCCATACTGAGGATGATGAACTGCAACAGTCTGTGTATTTTTGCCATGTATCTTCTCCCATGAAATTTGTGTTATGGTTTCATTTACTTCAATTAAACACTTGAGTGAAACATTCTTCCCCCATACTGCTGTGATATGTGGCTCCACAATAATTGGTCCAGCTAAGGCACCTGTAGAAGAAAAATACTTAAGTATTAAAATGGAAAGGTTATACTGACAAATGTTATCTCTTCCCCTCCCTTTCTCCTCTATAAGATCACACACATACATGTATATTTATTTGTTTCTATAAAAATATCA